>QAXK01012846.1:0-13593 GCA_004335735.1 Chlorella sp. KRBP | reverse complement strand
AAGGGCAAGCCTTACCCCAAGTCACGCTACTGCCGTGGTGTGCCCGACCCCAAGATTCGCATTTATGATGTTGGCATGAAGAGGGTTGATGTGGACGCCTTCCCCTACTGCGTCCACCTGGCAAGGTTTGTTTAAAGCTTCTGTTTTGTGCCTTGGATCAGCAGGGCTAGGCTGCAGAGCGGGGTTACAGCAGCCACTGCAGCAGCAGCAGCAACCACCACCACCTCCATGAGTCAAGCAGCAGGAGCTGGAGTGAGGACAGCTTGTGCAGTCCTGCGCAGTCGGAGACCTTGTTTCAGGACAGCAGCAGACAGTCAACATGACAGCAGCAGATGCTTTGGGTTTAGCATCGATCACCACTGCTTGCAGCACAGGGGCAGCTGACATTCGTGCAGCTGTCGCATGGCGCCATCGGTCTGCCTGTGGTTGGCTCTCTTGTTGCATCCTCGGTTCACAGCTGCGTGCACAGCTGGCTTCTCTGTACGCAACCCTCAAATGGGCGAGCAGGGCGGTGCACAACTCTAGCTTGTGCGGTAACCCATGCGCAGCAGTTGCACATCCACACCTCAACCTGGCAGCTCCGTTGCATGGACCCTTTTAGCAAGCAGCAGCAGAGGGCCAGCAGTGGGTCACGCGTGGCTTCTGAGACGAACCAGCGACAGTGGCCTGGCCAGGCTCCTGCAGGGCTGGGCAGCAGCAGCGGTTGGGTCCAGTAGAGCAGCAGCAGCTGCTGCGAGGCATGCAGTGGAGGTAGCAGGACTGTGCTGGTGCTGGTGATGGCAGGCCCCTGTCGTCATGTGCAGCACATGCAGCAGCACTACGCAGGATGGGTCGTATAGTGCCAGCAGCAGGGCGATGCCAATACAGTAGAGCAGCAGTGCAGTGCGTAGGCAGCAGTAGCAGTAGGCAGCAGTAGCAGTGCAGCGGCAGCAGGCCAGGCTGGTGTGCAGGAGGCAGCATCTGGCGTGTAAGGATGGCTGGCAGTGGAGGTTCATGTCATGCCCTGTTGCTTGGCTTTCACAATAGCAGCACTTGCATATCGACTGGGCCTGCAGCTGCTGTGGGAGGCATTGTTCTCGGCTACTCTGCTGCTCCTCCATGCACCCCACTCACCTCGACCGCCCCCTCCTCTCCCCTTGCTACTGCCCCCCCCCCGCCCCTTTCACGCACACGCAGTTGGGAGAAGGAGAATGTGTCCTCAGAGGCGCTGGAGGCTGCCCGCATTGCTGCCAACAAGTACATGACCAAGTTTGCCGGCAAGGAAGCCTTCCACCTGCGCGTGCGCGTGCACCCCTTCCACGTGCTGCGCATCAACAAGATGTTGTCGTGCGCCGGTGCTGATAGGCTGCAGACCGGCATGCGCGGCGCCTTCGGCAAGCCCCAGGGTGTGTGCGCCCGCGTGCAGATCGGACAGATCCTGCTGTCCATCCGCTGCAAGGACCAGCACGCCAACGTGGTGAGTGTGGGGGGTGGTTGCTGGGAAGGGGGTGGTCTGTTGGGGGGGTGCGGTGGCATGGCTGGTGACAGGTGTGCACGAAAAGAAACTGCAGGCAGGTCATTTGCAACTGTGCTGCAGCTTGCATTGCCTATGCAGGCCTGGGCAGCAGGTGCATGCATGTGCGAGGGGTGAGGTGCAGGGGCTGCAGTTCACACCTTGTAAGCGAGCCTGCTGCTGGAGGCCTGTTGCATCATGTGTTCTGTTGCATCATGTGTTCATCATGTGCTCAGAAAGTGCTGGTGTCGTCAGCTCTGCCTGCTTCCTGAGCACTGACTGCCACTCCCGCCCTCCTGCCTGCTTCCTGTGCCCCTCCCCCCAGGCCGCTGAGGCCCTGCGTCGTGCCAAGTTCAAGTTCCCTGGGCGCCAGAAGGTGGTGGCCAGCCGCAACTGGGGCTTCACCCCCTACAGCCGCGACGACTACGTGCAGTGGCGCAAGGAGGGACGCCTGGTCAACTGCGGCGTGCACGCCCAGGTGAGGGCTTCTGCTGGTGGCCCCGTGTGTTGACATGGGAAGTACCAGCAGGGGATGCCAAGAGATGAGCAGCAAGCAGTAAAAGCAGGGGATGCCGTGTGTGTTGTGTGTGGTGGCACAGGAGCATTGTGATCAGGGGCATGGCCAAGGCCTGTGCTGGGGGAAGGTGTTGTGCATGGGCTGTAGTTCTGGCAGTGCTGCTGTAGGTGGTGTTCAGCAACAGATAGATGGGGCAGGGGGTGGGAAAAAGCTGTGACGGCAGTGGGTTGTGGCTGTGGGCTAGACACCAGAAGGTATAGGTTGATGTGCTGCACCATCCTGCGTGGCACTCGGGCGCATGCATGCCATCGCATCCTGTGGGTCTTACGGCATAGCCCTGACACTGCTGTGTCTGACGTTGCCTGTGTTGCTTGCTGCCTGTGTGTCCCTGCTGCTGCCCTGCCCTGCCCTGCCCCCCCCCTGCGTATGTATCCTCAGCTGCTGGGCTGCCGTGGTGCCCTGGCTGAGCGTGATGCCGGCCAGGTCTTCCACACCCCCGCACGCATCTGCCAGGTGCCAGTGCACGGCGAGTAAGCAGCAGCAGCAGTTGCAGCAGCAGCAGCAGCTTGCCACCTGGCGCGCAGCAAACACAGGCTGCCACAGCGTTGCTGAGCGAAGGCCAGCACAGGCGCGTGCTCTCGTGGCTGTGTGAGTGGGGTGGTGGGTGTGGTTGCACTCTGTCAGTGTGGTGTTGGGGGCTGTCTTTCACAAGGCAGTCACAGCAGCAGGGGCTGGGTGTGTCAGCAGGTGTTGTTGATCATGCAGCGGCAGCTGTCTGGCACCAGTAGCCTGCCACGATTTGCATCATGCCTCAGCAGTGTAACTGAGAGGGTGGGCCGAGGCTGTGACTGACGAGCAGTCCTGTTGTCGGGCAATGCGAGCAATGCTGTCGAAAATTTCCTGCCACTGGCAGTGGCGACTACAAGTGCCAAGATCAGACATACGTATTAACACAGTTACTTTGTTTCCTGGATGATGACAGCGTGTGGGATTCAAGACTCGGGCTAGTTGATATTCAAAGTCCTTTAGGGCGTTTGCAGTATGTTGCAGTCTCTCAACACATCTGGACCAGGCCTGCAGGCTGGCCAAGCAGTCGGTCTCTAGTGGCATCTGGACTAGGTTCCCTAAGTCAAGACGGTGTTGGTACTTGCAAACGAGTTTAGGGGCCAGAAGTTCGGCTGCAGCAAACATCGCACAAGCAGAGCGCACAGCCGCTGCAGCATCACTAAGCAAAACACACTTGACACATTGCTGCTGCTGCTGGTCGCGCTTTCCTTAATGACAGCTGCATCGTAGCGATGTGCATCGCACTAATCCGTATATAATGCAGTTGATTCCGCATCTCGTGGGTCGCGCGATTGATTAGCAGGTGTGATTGTGTGATCTGCTCCGCCCAGGTTCCTTCTCAGTGAGAAGTTGTCAACCTTTTGGTCCTGGCATTCCACAACAGATTTATGCTTGGTAGGTGTGTGTGGCAGCCGAGTCGCGCAGTTACCAGGACAGCCTGAACAAGCAAGTCACGCCTGCAGGCTGGAACGTCATACTGGAGGAACGTGACGCAACACAACTCGACAGTTGATTTGCCATCCTTGACACAGTGCCGCTGCCCGGTTTCTGACGTCGGATAAACTCTCTCTCATACACACAGCCAACCTACAAACAGCAATATTGGCGCAAACAGCCTGTGCGTTGACGGGCAAGGCTATCGTCAACATGGCTGGTGCGTGCAGCTTCACGTACAGCGCTGATTCTAGCCTCCATGCATGTATTGTGTCCATAGCGAGCCTGCTGGCATCTCAAGCTCAGCACTGACCTACCGAAAGTGCTGATGGTGCAGGTCCTGCGTCAGACCTTGTTTTCAGGCAGCTCTTTGACAGTGACTCGAGCACATACACGTACCTCATCGCTGATCCTACCACAAAGGAGGCCTTGCTGCTGGACCCAGTGCTAGAACAGGTATGCACAGTCAGCCTGTCTCCAGGCCTGCGCCAACAGCATCGTTGGCATACTGGTGTGCATGCAGGGCTATCATCAACGTACGTTCTTCAGTCTTGTCTGCCTGCGTCTCCTCAACTGGCGTGTGACAGCACCAGCGACAGCTGTGCAACAAAATTCAGCTGCAAGCAACTGGCTCACTGTGGCGTTGACCATGGTTGCGCCATGGGGGGCATGTCACCAGAATGGCAACCCCGTGCTCCATGCAGTGCTCGCCACGTCGCAGACGAGGTCTCTGCTAAGTCATGCTTAAGCTTGTGTCACAGCACGTTGCTGTCATGTCATCACTTGCCATGTTTGTGCCACACCAGGTGGAGCGGGACCTGCAGATCATCGATGAGCTGGGCCTCAAGCTGACACGGACAGCCAACACACACTGCCACGCAGACCACATCACAGGCAGCGGCAAGATCAAGGTGCGCAGGAGTGGCTTGTCAGTTGTGGTGGTCTAGGAGAGGTGTTGGCGTCTAAGACCATTGCGGGACCAAACTCTGAGACCTCTGGGGTGGGTTTTTCCCCACCAAAGTGAACTGGTTGCTGCTCAGTGATAGGACGGAAAGGGACGGAAAGGGACTCTAGACAAGGTACTGCTTCTGTTCGTCAAGGGTGCAACATCTAGGCACAGCATCTGCAGCAGATGACTGGCTGCTGCAGGGTGTGCTTGCATCTGTGTTGCACATCGCTTCCACATGCAGCATGCCACCCTTGGGGCTTGAATTTGACTGCTCAACAGACTCCCATACACATCCCGCCATTCATCCCCGTCTGCTCTTGTACCCCTGCACAAGCACAGGCCCTGCGCCCTGGTGTGACCAGTGCCATCGCAGCTGCCAGCACAGCAGCAGCGGACGTTAAGCTGTCACCTGGTGACATCATCCAGGTCGGCTCACTGCGCCTCACTTGCCTGGCCACCCCCGGTCACACCAATGGCTGCATGTGCTTCTACCTGCCACCCAGTGAGGTCAGGACCGGGCTGGTCTTCACAGGTGAGAGGGCCAGGGCGACTGAGAGGGCGGCACACTGAGTGCTGGTAGGCAGTTGTTAATACTGTTATTGCAACGTTGAAGCCGAAGGGGAGTCACAAGGCGGGCACAGGGCAAGGGGCAGGCATGTTGTGTGTGAGATGGCACACAGCCGCAACATGGTGTTTTGACTTGTCCACACGCTGTCGAGCCGTAATCGTGACACCAGCTGCCACCCTGCAGCGGGACGCCACACATGCGCCTTGGCAATGGTCTGATGTGATGTGAGGTGGTGTTTGTTGTCGGATTGTTGTTGTCCACTAGTCAGAGGCTCACTGGTACCTACTCCCTCATGTGTGACACACTGTGGGTGCTACTACTGTGCAACTCAGGTGGCCTTCCGCCTGGCACACCTCAGGGCCTGTTTGTGACCACTGCTGTCCCACCTGTTTCCTGACAACTGTCCCTGTGCAGGTGATGCGCTGCTCATCAGGGGCTGTGGGCGCACCGACTTCCAGGAAGGTGAGCAGCAGCGTGATGGAGGGACCAGGGGCTACAAGTGTGGTAGAGACAAGCATGCTCACAAGCGTGGTGTGCAGTGGGCTGTTGGGAAGCAGCGATGCATCGACCCCACACTCCAGTGCAAGCAGTGTGCCCACACTGAAATCCTCCCGTTCCTCCTCCCTTGCTCCCCCCCCCACCCCAGGTGATGCTGGGCGGCTGTACGAGTCTGTGCACAGCCAGCTGTTCAAGCTGCCGGACAACACCCTGGTGTACCCCGCACACGACTACAAGGGCCGCACCGCCAGCAGCATCGCCGAGGAGAAGGCACACAACCCCAGGCTGACCAAGAGCAGGGAGGAGTTCATCAACATCATGGACCACCTGGGCCTGCCTCCACCCAGGATGCTGGGCGTGGCAGTGCCAGCCAACCTCAAGGTGAGTGTGTGTTGACACGGGAAGTACAAGCAGGGGATGCCAAGGGATCAGCATCAAACAATAGCAGCCAAAATGTGTGTGTGATGACACAGGCGAAGCAGCCAAGTGTGTGTATGCCAACTGGCAAGTGTTCGAAAACGGCTTACCTTGCGCATGCCTTGCCTGACAGCCCAGGCAAGGGGAGTGATTGCAGTCCAGCAGTGTGCTGCCAGCACATCAGTGATGCCGCGGCTGTTGAACATTGATGGCAGGGATTGCCTGCAACGTGTGCTGCACTTCCAGCACCCCGTTTTTGATGCAGCCTTGAGTTGCAGCCACCTAGCAGGTGCTGCTGCTGGCAGCCCCCAAACACCACCTGTGACACTGAGCCAGGACTGCGGCGCACCTACTGCAACTCCCTCTGCCTTGTCTCGTGTGTGTGCCCTGCAGTGTGGCATCGACTTCTGAGCAACACCAGCAGCCCCGGCAGCACTGCAGGCATGCAGCAGTCGGTTACGGCCTGCTGAAGAACACAAATCCAACCCCTGTGATGCCCAAGTATCTGGACATCTATTGTCAGCGATGTTTGCTGTAGACGCCAGGAAACAGTGCAGGGCCGCATAAACAGCAGCAGTGCAGACAGCAAAGCCAGCACCTGACAGGGCAGAGCAGGTGCACTGCACCTTCATCAAATGAAGCCATGCCAGGGTGGCGGGTCAGTTGGTTGACTGATGAGGCGCTGTTGTGCTGGAGGGTCGAGGATTGTCCATCCATGTGTGCAGGGACTGTCCATTGCGGGGCTGTGGTGCATGACTAGCACATGTTGATGGACGATCCACCTCCATCTGTATGATTATGAGACGTGGCACCCACACGCACTGTGGCTGTGTTTATGGCCTTGCGCACGCTGCAGCAAGTGTGTGCCCTGGCCACTCTCTGAGTGTCTTTGCTTTGATTATTTGACTGGATATTTGGGGATCCTGCAGTTGCTGCCCCCCTGGCGCTGGCCAGTATTTTGTTCGAGTTGGTGTGTGTGCATGGTGCTGACTCAGCATGCATGCACTGTGGGTCAGCCACAGCTGCAACCAGTGACTTTCGTGGCAAGCAATGGAACGCCCTTTGTGGACGACTTGTGCTGTGGTTGTGTTGACACCATATCTGTGAGTAGCAGTTGCAAGTTGCAATCGTTGGGTCCCACACTTCCCACGCCATTGCAATGGCAATGACCTGTACCAGCAGACCTGCACGTCTCAGCAGAACACGCATCTACACAAAGCTGTTCACCACACAAGCCCAAGCACCACAGCTGCTGCCACGCAACACTGCAGCCATATCAAATTCCAACATCCAGCTCTATGCAGCTTAGCTTAGCATATGGACTGATCCAGCTCCCACACAAGCTACAACACATACACACATACTGTACATGATGTAGACGATTGCTGCGGCACAGCGCAGCCGCCCAACCGTGCCCTACACAAGAGGCGGGGATGAACACGTATACAGCCACACCAACAATGTGGTGGACAGCCTCACTCCATCTGCCACCGATCACCGTCCTGGACAACATGCTGCCGCTGCTGCGGAGTGCTGGCCTGTGCACCACCCAGCTGCTTCAACAGCACTGCCTGCTGCCACCCACTGGCATGGCCACCCGGATCCCCCTGTCGCTTCCTCGACCTGCCACCATCTGACTGCTGCCGGGACATGTGCAGCCCCTGCTGCTTCTGCTGCTGCTGCTGTGTGAGGCTTCCCCTGTCCCACTCATTGCTGTACCTGTGGCTGCTGCCATCAGCAGCGGCCACCCGCCTGTCAACACTTGCACTGTGCTGACGAGGCACCCCCCTGGCCCCGCTGCCATCTCGGCCGCTGCTGCCTGTGTGCCTGCGCCTGCGCCTGCACCTATCTCTGCTGCTGCTTCTACTCCTGCTAGTGCAATACACGTCAGTGCTGCTGGTGCTGTTCCTGCTGCTGCGCCCGCGGTGCGTGCTGCTGCTGCGCCCGCGGTGCCTGCTGCTGCCAGCCCTCCTGCCACTGCCTTCATGGAAGTCTTTGTTACAACACCTGGTGTTGCTCCTGCTCCTCGACCTGCTGCGCCGGCAGCGCACACGGCTGCGTGTGCTGGTGTTGCTGCCATCACGCTGCCAGCTGCCCGGATGCAGAACGGCAACCCGACCCTGCTGCTGCTGGTCTGTTGGATGCGACGACTGGAGACCAGCATCTGCTACTGCTGCAGCACCAGCGGATCCAACCACCGTAGCACTGGGGTGAGCGTCACCAGTGGCAAGGTGTCCTGCAGGTGGTACAGCAGCCACTGCTGCTGTTGCTGCTGCTGCTGGGGGCACATCCCAGCCTGACCGCACTCCACGCCGCCCCTTGCTGCCGGCATTGCTGCCCTCACCACCTGTACCACAGAGCCCTTCAGCAGCAGAGCCAGCTGCACGCCCTGGACCACTGGGCTGCTGCTGCTGCACCTGCTGCTGCACCTGCACCTGCTGCTGTTGTGGTGCTGGTGCTGGTGCTGGTGGCGGCCCATACTTGACGGCCCTGTCCCAGGCAGCCACGCTGAGCCCTGACAGTGCAAAGCAGCTGAGTTCGTGCCAGAAATGAGCTGCATCATCAAACAGGAACGCCTGCAGGGCAGCAGCAGCATCAGGAATGACAGTGCCGGCACCAGGGCCTGCTGCTGCACCCTCCCCTGCTGCTGCTGCTGCTGTGGCTGGGTGTGAGCTGCCGGGATGGACTGGCACCTGCTGCTGCTGCTGCACAGCAGCGGCAGCACGAGCTGCTGCTTGCTGCATCGCCAGGCTGCTGTTGTTGCTACCTGCTGTGCTGACTGGCATGGGCCGATCTACTGGCTGCTGCTGCTGCTGCTGCAGTCCAAAACTGTTGATGAGACCGCGCACATACACAATGACGATGGTGACGTCCTGATCCAGCAGCAGCGCCTGCAGCTCCCGCTGTAACCAGCTCTGCAGCGCAGTGTCAGTCACCCTTGGCAGCAACTTGCCACCACTGCTGCCACCAGCGCTGCCGCCATTGCTGCCAGGACTGCTGCTGCTGCCAGTGCCAGCCCTGCTGCTGAGGGGTAGTGAATGGATCGCAGGTGTGTAGGGCCTGGCCCAGCGGTTGCTGAGGTACACAGCACGCCGACTCAGCAGCGCCGTCTGTGCTGCATCTGCTGCATGGCCCGGGTTGCTGAGGGGGTTGCTGCTGCTGTGGTGGAGGCTGCATAGGAGCAACATCAGCACACAGGGGGCAGGACACACCACAAAAGGACAGGCGTCAATCCCCCTGCATATCCAGGCTGCAACCCTCTCAAATACTGGAGGAAGGAAACTCGTTTGACAAACAGCAGAGGGTCTGCAGCAGCAGCAGCAGAGCTTGCTGACCAGATGTGAGACACGCCAAGGCGTACAACGCAGCCTACGCATTGAGCGGTCCAAGCCTCTCAATACCTCGAAGCATCACTTAGAGGAGCTGGGTAACCAGTTGAGTGGTGTGCCTACCTTGCCATCATGTGCTGCTGCATGCGCCAGAAGTACGGCCTGGGCTGTGCAGCACCACCCTGCGCTGCACTGCTACCGCCACTGCTGCCGAAGCCGCCCCCCTCCTGCTGACGACGGCTAGCTCGACTGTTGTTACTGCTGCTGCTGCCACCCCGGGCGTGGTTGCGGTCTTGCTGCTGCTGCTGCTGTTGGAGGTGGCCCTGGCGTATGTGGTGCAACCAATCTTCTGGGTCTCCCCTGCACACAGCACAGCACAGCACAGCACAGCACGCAATGACACAGGTGCATGTGGCTGATCGTCCCTAGCTAGACGCTACCACAGGCTCAGCATCCTCTCTGCAGAGCAAGCGCCACTACATGGCTGAATGATGCAAGTGCAGCAGAACAAGCGTGACTGCCACACTGCTCACAGTCCAAGTGGGGCATGAACAGGGTGAGGCTGTAGTGCAGCTGCACCTGCTCACCAGCTGGTGAAGCGCTCCTGCACCAGCTGCACCCGAGGCACCCTGGACCGCCCCAGCTCCTCGACGTCCCTGCGCTCGGGTTGATCAACATCAACAGCATTGCTGCCTTGCTGCTGATGATGATGTTGGCTGCTGCTGCGGCGTGTCCTTTCATAGTCAGCAACAAAGGCATCTGCTGCTTCCAGAAGCTGCTGTGCTCGCTGCTCAGCACCCCCAGCAGGGACATCTGGGTGTTCTGGTGGGAAGGCATGCTCCAAGAAGTCTGTGTCACTGTTGATGGTGTGGTAGTAGCTGCTGACGCTGCCCCTGCAGACTGGGCATGCGCGCTTGCGCTCGCACCAGGCCGCGAGGCAGGTGATGCAGAAGGCGTGCAGGCAGCTGCTGATGACCGCCTTGTCCAGGGCATGGTAGGCTTGCAGGCCTGTGTGTGGTGACACAAGGGGTGTCGTGTGCAGTGGGGTGTGGTGCAGGGAGGGAGGAGACAGCATCACAGTGAGCGCAGCGAGTTCCATTACGCATGTAGGGATACCTGTGTCAGTATCTAGCGACACTCCAACCCTTCCCACTGGATGGGTGTGCCTGGCTGACAGCACGCAGGCCATGCAGTGGTGTGCACAACCAGCAGGTCGGGATGCACAGGCTGTATGGCAGCATGGATGCGCCATGTGCTGGGTTCAGCTTGCAAAAGAGGTCAAACATCTAAGGATTTAACTTACAAATTGGGCATGCGTCTCCATGACGACCAGGGGATGCCATGAGGTGCCTGCTGCTGTTGATGAGCTGAACCACTTGGCTCCGCCTTGCTGGCTACTGCACTTGACCACACAGGCGGTGCTTCATTGTGTGTTACCAGCCTTGCTGCACGTCAAGCGTCGACTGCAGCATGTGAGAGGCAGACACAAGCACCAGAGTCCGGTGGTCAGGCAAAGCACGTTGCTCAGCAGCACTGTCAGCGCGACAAGAGCCGCGCAATTCCAAAAATATGCTGCAAAACGTTCTCAGTTCAACACTTGCAGACGCCATGCAACAGCTGCATGCGTTCGACCGCTCCACGCCTGCTGACTGACTGGTGTTGACTAACACGGGCCGGTTTTGATCATACACACGCAGCCCCTGTTCCAGGATGCAACAATAAATGTTCCTGAATTTCCTGAAAGCTTGCACAAAAGCTGTTATCGCCGGGTGAAGGGCTCAGGGTCACATGTGAACAGCCTGGCCCAAGGCCCTGTGTGTGCTGCCTTGCATGAATTCAGCGAGTGTGTGGCAGCCAAGCACCAACTTCATCAGCCCTGTGTGAGCATAAACCTTGGTGATGCTGATTGACATGTGCGGCCAGTGACTAGCTGCAATGTGCCTGGCATTGCTGTTGCATGCTGTGTGGTGTAGGCCCTGGTAGTTGCCCTGATCGCGCAATCGTCAGTCACCCTGCTAATAGCACTACAGAGGAAGCTGTGCCCAGTTGCAGATGACCTTGACATAGCTTGAGGTGACTGACACGCTACATTGGTGAGACAGCACAGCCTCAGTGGCTGAGCTGAGCTGCCTGGCAATTTATTCACGCGGTGCCAGGCTGTGCGTCATCATATTATGCACGTGTGCTCGAGGTTGGGGCACACATGTAGACATGCCAGCACAAGAATAACATCAGGACACCTGTACTAGGCTTGTCATCCGAAACTGGACTGAGCATACGTTCACACTTACATTCCACTGTTGCCTGACACACTGGTCACCCACCAACACACAACACGCACAGGAAATACACCAACACAGCCCTTATGACCGTCACTCTACTCTCAGTGACTTGCATGATGATGTACACCTCCCACCATCCTCACTCGACCACACACTGCCAGTCGACCAGCCACTCATGACTCATCGCCAATCACAGAGTGATCCACGTCAACAAGAACTTGAACCAGCAGCCCCTCTACAGTGCCACTCAAAGCAGCCACAGCCATGCTCACTAGACACCACATTTGGCGCACTCACTGACCCAAACTGTGGGCTCAGTAACCAGGCATCCCAGATGACTGAGTCACTGTGGGGCTGAGTCACACGCAATTTGGCTCACAGTGAACTTCCCCACAACCCAACAGGGACCAGCAGCACTGCACACACAACCCGGGCAAGCCTCAAACCTCCACACCCCCAGACCTACTACCTGTGGCATGCACAGTGTGTGTGCAGCTGCCTGATGCTCAGTGCACACCCCAGCAACCTTGACATGCAGGCATCACAGCCTGCATGTCAAGGTCCACAGCTGCGCATGGTTGCACCCCGAGTCACGCACATGTGCCCTGCATCGCATATGCTGACAATGCTTATGATGCCCAACAGCAAGACCCACAGGAGGCCACACCGTGTGACTGATCACGCCAGGCACGTGACTTTGCTTCTGAACAGTTCAGACTGTGCTGGCCATGGGCTCAGCTTTGATTGTCAACACCAGACCAGGCCAGACCAGGACAAACCGCTGCCGCAGCCAATGATTGGATGAATCAGCACAACACATACCCGCACATACCAGATGGCGCTCTTAGCCACTCATTGACTGTTCAGGGCAGCATTCACCTGGCCAAGGAACACGCCTGCTGGTGTGCCTCGCACAACCTGTGTGCTGTCAGAGCAAGCTCGACATGCAACGCAGCCAGCTCCACAGCAGATGCAGCCACCTCAATGCGGCTGTGCTGCGCAAGCACCCACAGTGGATCAGCAGCTGCGCGTCCCTATGTGGGTATCTGTTGCTGTGTGTCCCCAAACATGTCCAGGTCCCTGTAGATATTCATGTTCATGGCCATGTCATGGACACACCCTCGTTGATGTTCATGTTCATGCCCATGTCATGGACACACCCTCAAAGAGCGTCTCAATGGACAGGGCGGGTGCGCTCTTCTCCGCGATGACCTCCACAACCTTGCTGTCTGCTGCTGGGCACACCAGTGCCTCAACACACACGTCAGCCACCTGCGGGCGCACACAGGGTGCATGCAGCAGCCATCCAGACGGTGGCTTAGTCGGGGTTCGATTTCCATGTGGCAGCGTATATGCCGCCAACTACAGCGTGTGGTTGCTAGGATACGATGCTGCTGCTGCTACTGCCACTGCTGCTGCTGCTGCTCGGGGTACAAGCTGAGGCCCAGCTCAGCTGCTACCCTCCCTGCCCCCAGCTGCACTAGTCAGCCCACCTGTGAGCGCAGGATGCTGCCGCTCTTCTGCAGGGGTGGGAAGCCGTAGGTGCCCGCCCGCCCCATGATGATGTTGCCTGCGCTGCTCTCCCCAGGCCCCAGCCTGCTCTTGAGGCCACCTGGGCGCACAATGGTGTGCTTCAGGCCGGAGCGCTGCAGGGCCTCCTCAGCACGCTTCTTCCAAAACAGGATCTGGTGGGAGTGAGCCAGGGTGGCACAGACAAGGGCGGGGGGTTCAGCACAGCAGGGCATGCGAGTGACAGGTGTGGCATCTTTCACTCTGTTTGTTACTCCAAAAACAGGATCTGTCAGGGGTAGTAAGACAGGGTTGCAGGGACGGTGGCAGGAGGTCCAGCACATCAGGGCGGGCGCGTGAGCGGCAGTGAAGGGTGACAGCCTGTTACGTACTGGGCATGGCTTGGTGAGTACCATGCACATGAACAGAAGCAGGCACTGATGGTGTCCAAGCCTGCCCTGGTGCAAACGCCCCTGAGCTCAACGACATGCCCCTTCAGGAGTTGCCAGTGCCTGTGGCTGCTGCTGGACAG
>QAXK01012844.1:0-11664 GCA_004335735.1 Chlorella sp. KRBP | reverse complement strand
CCCCCCCACTTTCTGGTCGAGAAGGGTCAGTATTACTGACTCAAGCACATGTGCTGCTGACCCATGGGAGTATTTGTCGCATTAGCCGACAGTATTCGCCACATACACCTGTGAAAGGGACCACACAAGCGGGCACAAAGGACCAACAAGGCCAGCCTAGTAGGCTTCTGTGGTATCACAGTGTGATGCAGAAGCGGGAAACTCACCATGGGGTTGCACAGCCATATGGAAGCCCATACCAACCCCTAGAGATCTGCAGCACAGCTTGGTGACTGCGCCTGAACTTGCAGCACATGTGTAGCACATGTCAGGCACCCATGCCTGCTACAGACGTAGCGCTATCAGTTGTAGTGCCATGATACGCACATGCGGTGCATAGAACATACAACACAGCATGTGAGGTACCCCGTCTGTTGTCAGCTCAGTGAAAGCTGGCAGACAGGCGACGGTGACGCCATTGCTGATGAGGAGTGCCGGGTGACAACACTTGCGCAGCGCTGTCATCCGAATTGCAACCATCAGGAGACATGCTGTCCCATGCAGTGCACACAGCACATTACCAGTTTGACTGTGTTGTGCAACGACGAGGTCACTACCTCGCGGTAGCCGCCATGGCTGAGCATGCTGCGCCAAAGCATGCAAAGAAAGCATACCCATGACTGCCAGATTTGCTGCTGCTGCTGCTGCTGCTGCTGCTGCTGCAGAGCCAAGTGTCAACGCAGCCTTGTTGCCATAGCACATGCATTCAGGCCTGAAACAGAGTTCAAACACATCATGCATATGCATGCACATCTTTGTGAGGAGAGCCCTGACAGGCATCACAACCTCAGCAGTATCATACCGTATATGTAGTAAGATGATCACTGCTGGCAGCCATACCGCCTGCAATTCTATCCCTGTCCCATCAGTGCTGTAGCCAGCAGCATGTTTCACCCTGCTGTCTGAGTGACACATATCACTCTTCGGCAGCATTCACGCCTCCCACATATTGTTCATACCACAACACCAAATGCTGAACACAGCCTGCTGCATGGGCTACAGTCTACCAGCCTTCCGAAGCTAGTCACTTTTCTCACAGCCCAAATGCACAACATTCAAAACCCACCTACCAGCTGCAGCCATAAGGCAGCCCCACTGTCTTGCCCTAGAAGTGGCCATGGGACCCTTCTGAATCCGAGTAGGTGCCGTGCTGCCCACCTACTCAACTTCTGGGCTGAAGGACCATCAGCCCAATCAAGTTGCAGCCGCAGTCGGGCACAGAGGTCCACCGGTCAAAGTGGATGCCTGCGCCTGCCATTTGTGGAATGCCAGTCAGACACTGTGCTGCACGCAGTAATTGCCTATGTTGTGTCATGCCGTTATCTCGCTCGACACGCGGCTGTGGAGTACGCCATGATGCATGCAGGGGCACTGTCAGACAGGACAGATCTTCTGGAAACATCCTGCCAGGACAGTGCGGCATCTTCCCAAGACATTCGAAACCACTACATCTGCAGGCATACGCCTCAGGTGACCGCTTTGCCCACTTCTTTTGCTTGCCTCTCGATGCCCTGGCACCCACCTGAGGAGACCAGGTCTTGCATATCCACTGTGTGGACATCCAAGGCTGTGTCGTGCCTGTGCGCCACTGGTGGGGTCAGCACAGAGTGCAACAGCAGTCCATGCATGGCTCAGCTGAGTCAGAGCGCCCACAGCCTCCTGCGCTCATCTGGCCAGTCCCTGCCGCCAACCGTCTCGTAGTCGCCAGGCCGTCTGGAGCATGCGACTGCCATCTTGGCCTTGGCACACAGCTCATCACCATCACCCCCAGCAGTGGTCTTGAAGTCCATCCAGGTGCCTGCAAGCATGAGGGGTGCCACCAGTGGCCACAGCATGAGGCGGGATGTTGTGGCGCAAGGATGATCCTGGAAAAGGTAGCCATGAGAGGGTTGTGTAGCATCTCAGCTGAAAGACACAAGTGCTTGGGCAGTCGTGCTGTGCCTGGGACTCATGAGTCACAGGTGCAGTGCGTGATGTGGCCTGAGGGGGGCACTGTCAGCACCAGAGGTGCATGTGATGGATCACTCAATGTCCAAAGCATGTAAACCAGGTGACAATCATGCTAATTATTAGTACATTTACCTGAAAGCAGGCGGTATTTGTGCTTAGTGGCCCCCACTGCATGAGCATAGTCCTCCTGAGCCCCCAGCAATGCTCGAACAGGTCTGTCATCAGATGCAAGCCTTCCAAACTCCCTGATGGAGTGAGCAACTGCAGATGCGTGGGAACAATCAGTTTTCTAGTGTGTACTTTATGGCGTTGCATGTATGTGTTGACTCTGCATGTACAGTCAAGGTGACTTGTGCATGCCCACTGCTGATCACTGCTTCTGCTGTGGTAAAGCATGCATGCAGCATGGGATAGAACTCGCCATAGCTCTTTCAGAATCAGCACCCGCCTTGGATGTTGGTGAACACAACACAAAGCAGCAGCAACACAGCAAACGCACGCAAAGCCATTTGTGGCGCGCTGGGAACCAAGGTGCGGTCAATGCGACTAGACTCTTCAGGGTGTCGACGAACCGCTAGGACTACATTCAATTGAAGATTTGCTGGCATTGATTAATTCATCTTGATTGGAATGGCAGCATTACCATGGACCCTGTCATGACTAATCGGTCACTGGTTGATATGGCAGTGCACATGCTCCCTGCAAGCGTCAGCTGACCATGCCCAACACAACGGGCTGGAGATCATCAACATTCTCACTGCAAGCTGTCATGCTGCTTCGCCAAGTCTGTGCAACAGCCCTGGCTGGCATGGATGGCAACATAAGGGGATCGGCAAGAGCTGTCGCTGTCAACGCTTGTGCAGATATAATGAGATCGGCAAGAGCTGTCGCTGTCATGACTGTCACTGTCACGCTTGTGCAGAGAACAATGCAAAGATTGATATGATAGAGCCTCAGGGGCCCCCAACCAGTGCCCAGCATCACATGCCTTGCGCAAGCTAAGGTGCAAGAAGCTGTGTGGTTTCCGTCGCTATGTACATGCTTCCTCAGCTGCTCGGTAATTGCATGCCGTCTTGCCTTAATGTAATGGGGTGCCAGCAGATTGCAATGTTGGCCAGATGAACATGGTTGCTGCACGTGCTGCATAGGATCAGGACCCTGATCAGCATACCAACCCAGCACCCCGTGATTGCGTTACATATAGCGGCACTGTCCCGCACTGACATGATACAGACCAGTATGTCCCGCACACATGTCACTTGCTTTTCTGCCCACCAATCCCATGGAATGAAATGTGTGTCAGGGGTGCTTTGCAGCACCTGTGCCACCAAGCTCTTTCAGCTCGGTTGAGATGTAGAAATGAAGCTGCAAGCTTGGTGAGGCAGTTCAGCGCAAGCACTGCACCGCCACACCTTGCTGGCTACAACAGAAGACGGGGCCCCAATTGCCTCCGCCTTGCACCATGATTGGTTGTGGGTTATCAAGCCACTCCATAGGACAAGTGTGCCAACACACACGCGATATAGATCGCCCAAGGCATGTGGGTCTCAGGATCCCACTGAATACATCACACAAGCACTCACAAAACTCTGGTGGTGCCCCACATTTTGGTGAGGGTCACGCATCAGTACGCGGTCCACACAACCCAACACGAGTCAGTATATGGCACATGGTGCTGTGTGTATGGCGCCCAAGGGGTGCTGTGTGTATGGCGCCCAAGCGACAACATCCATTTCGACACTGTGCACACATAAAAGCCCCTCAAGCATGACGTCAGCCCAGTCAGCATGACTCACACACACACACACGTACAACACACACGCATGCAGTGAGATAGCCAGTGTGATAGGCCCTGAACAGGGCTGCATCTCATAAAATGTGGTGGGGGAGGCAGTCGTGGCCTCTCCCCGCACCCTACCCCTGCCAATCACGCCTCAAGCCGCAGACTCGAGGCAGCTCCTGGCGCAATCACAACAGACGTGCTGGGGAGGCAGCAACATCGCAGCATATCAGCAGCAGAGAATGAAATGTGGTAGTCAGGCATCAGCAGCAACAACGTCAGGGTAGCTGGTGGCATTGCTTAGTGCATGCCCAGCAGCTTCCTCAGCAGCTTGCGGGTGGAGCATGCGTGGGACAGCTCGCCCTGTGCGCAGGTGGTGGGGGCACCACCCCAGCCAGCTGCGGTGAAGATCTGCGGGGCACAAGAACAACATGCAGGCAGGCAGTATGATGTAAGTTCCTTGTCAAACGCAGGCTCACTGCATGCCGGCAGAGAATCGTCACATCTCAGTGATACTAGCAGCGCAATCCGTGTGTGTGTCACCAGCTGAAATGCACATGATGAGCTGCAGACCTCCTGAAGAGCCCAACGACAACACAGGCAGCAGCAGGTGATGGGCTGGATGCTGGGGAGCAGGCCAGCACTCACGTTGCGGTTGTTCATCAGAGGGTAGGCCTGGCCACCTCCGGGCATACCAGCCATGTCAGAGTTGGCGCCCCAGGCCCAGCCGCGGAAGCCCCGCTCGGGCTGCACCTTGGGGGCCTGTGCAGGTGCCTGCTGCTGCTGACCCTGCTGCTTGGGGGCTGACTCGGACTTCTTGGCGGCTTGGGGGGCCTGTGTGGGCTTCTTGGCGGCTTGGGGGGCCTGTGTGGGCTTCTTTGCAGCCTGGGGGGCCTGTGTGGGCTTCTTTGTGGCCTGGGGGGCCTGTGCAGGCTTGTTGACGGTCTGCTTGGGTGCTGCCACAGGCTTGTTGGCGGCCTGCTTGGGATCTGCCACAGGCTTCTTGGCAGCCTCGGGCTGGGTTGCGGCCATTGCAGTCTGCTTGGGGGCGGCCTCAGGCTGTGCAGCAGCAGCGGCGGGCTTGTCGGCCAGGAGCTGCCTCACGGGGGCATAGAATTGCCAGGAGTTGGGGCCACTGCTGCCGCCGTTGTTGCCGCCACCGCCGCCGCGGCCGTTGCCTGCGCGCTCAATGACGGAGTTGCCTGAGGATGGAAACACAGGCAGGCGTGAGCAGTGGTACTTGGTCGTGCTGTAACAATGACGCTGATGGCATAGAAGTGGGCATCACAACGGTCCAGTGAAGGCATACATGTGCACAACTTCAAACAGGGGCACAGCAAACACACCTCTGACTCTCCCTAGTAGAATCTGTGCACAGCAAGACGCCAGGTGCGTGTACGCACGTGCATGCACGCATCAGGAGCAGGGCCCGGCATAGATCTTTAAGGGGTGTCATACAGATGGAGGCCACTCACTCTTCTTCTGGGTCTGCTTGTCAGCCTCGGCCAGGAGCTGCCTGTTGGGGCCATAGAACTGCCATGAGTTGGGGCCGGAGTCCTTGTTCACACGCTGGCCAGCCTCGTTGCCGTCCTCTGGGGGCACAAGACAGTCAGCAAACAGCACACACATGAGAGAAAACATAACAGAGCCTGTGAGCACCGTGGTTAGGTATTGTGGGCATGTTGAGATGGAACAACCCATGATGCGGCTGGCACATCATGCAGCATGCATGACGGAGGAGTCTTCACCCTTCAGCACAGGTGCATGTGTGTGTAAGCCCTATGAATGGGGAGCAAAAGCATGTGTGGCTCAGGGTGCGGTCGCGGAATTGTGAACACACCCTTTTCCTGCATGATCCTGGCAATGTTGCCCATGTTTGCAAATGCCTGCCAGCTATCAGGGCCAGAGTCCCCATTCATGGCCTGGCCAGCCTCATTCAGGGCCTTGGGCTTACCTGCAGGTGTATGTGCAGGTGCATACAGGTGGGTTTCATGCTGGCCAAACAACACTGAGAGGTGCTGGCAGCCTGTTCTGGAGGCTTTTGGCTGGGTGTGGTTTTGTGCATGAAGGGCCGGGTGCGTGTTTGCTTTACTCACCCTTAGCCCCGTCTTGCAGCAGCTGCCTCTGGGGTGCCCAGAATTGCCAGGAGTCGGGGCCAGAGTCCTTGTTGGTCTTGGTGGCACGCTGGCCAGCCTCGTCCTCACCCTCAACCTGCTTGGGCTTGGCGGCTGTTTGGTGGATGGAGTGACAAGACAGAGACACGGCAGAGGGTCAGGATGATGCTCTTGAAGTGGTTTAATGGCTTTTGAGGGCCACTATGAGTCAAAGTGACATGGAAGGTACCTATATATAGGCCAGCCCGACCCTAGCTTGGGTCGGGCTGGCCAGCAGTGGTGGGCCACCTCAGTCAGTGCTGAGGGCATAGCGTGCCGGAGAGAGCGTGCATAAAGGACAGCATGGAAAGCATGACTCACACAGGAGCCTTCTGTCATGGTCTGGTATGTGCTGTCCTGCCCATGCGTCAGTGCCAGAGGACTCACCGCCATCAACCTTGGCCAGCTGGGCATCAGCGAAGGCTGCAAAGGTAGCAACACATGGCATACGTGAGGCACGAGCCTTGAAACATACTTTGATTTGCATAAGGCCGCGGGAGACATGTTAGGGACACAGCAGCAGCTGTTACAGGCAATGGCCGAAGCTGTGCTGCTGCAGGAAGACACCCGTCCAAGCGCAGGCCCATGCAAGCTCACCTGCTGTTGCCAACCCAGCAATAAGCATCAAGCATATCAAGCTGCGTGAAGACATCCTGCATCAGGGAAGAAAGTTGGCGGTAACGTACAATGTTCAGGAGTGTTTGACTGGTGGCAAATTGTCTGCGAGGCACGCTCAGATGCAAGCAATATTTTTTCATGTTGATTGCTTGACGTTTACGAGCCATGACATGCTGCGAAGCGTTGCCCTGCTGCTGCAGTCAACGCGCAGGACCCACAGCACCTGAAGACGTGAATATGTTCCTACAAAACTCACCTGAATGCTCTACTTCAGGTGTACTGAAGATTGATAGGTCAGTTGCTCAGCAAAAGCTGGTGATGGGTTGCTGCACTGTTTTGAATAGCAGTGACCCAAGGCGACGATGTGGAAGATGAATACGAGAGGAGCCCTTGAAGACAATTGGCAGAACTGACCGGCAGCGTTCTGCGGTTGCAACTATATGTAGCGGGCTGAGGGACGCGGGGAGAAACTCCACTACCAATGTAACAGGCCCGCGGCCTGCGGTCAAAGCGCACAGTAGAGGGAGTCTGTACCTTTGTATGTATTTGGATCGCTTTCTGTTGTAAATGTGGCTTGTTGCGGTGTCTGGAGGCATGTACTGCTGCACGCCAGTACGGTTCGAGGTTTGACCAAGCAGCTGCGGGAAGCAGGTGCAACAGGCATCGGGAGCTGCCCATTGCGAGCATGTCGATGTTGTACGTCATATAACCCTTGATATCACTCTTGTCAACGATGCCAATATGGATTGTCCAGGCTTCACAAGTAGCTGTACTAGTACTGGCCTGCTCCAGAACAGTCAGCAGACTTCAGGACGAACATAAGCACATATGCTGACCGTTCGCCCAATGTAAGTCCATTCAAACTCCAGTCTGCTGCCTGGCAGCCATCGCAGCTGCTCTTAAGACCAAGAAGCAGCGAGATCAACAGTACAGGGCACATCCATGGATGGACAGCACAGCGGACAATGCCATGCCATGATGGCATCAGGGACAGCACAGCAGTTGCCATGATGACAGACATGGCTGCAAAGGAACCCAAACACACAATACCAGCTATACTAGCGCTAGTATGACAACAGCACTCCTCAGGCACTTCTGTGTGAGCAGGGTGGGCCTGGCCACCAGCCACCCCCCAGCAGCTGATCAGTGATCATGATCTGTGTCCCAAGCCTTGTCCAGGTCCCATGAAACCACATATGAGGGTAGGCCCGTACCAGGCACAATGTTGTGCGCAAGTACTGCATGCATGTGCACAGCTTGCAATTCACGCAATGCAGTACGAGCCATGTCTGAAGTACACAAAGTGCACTGCATGCACGGCTGAGATCTGTGCAGTGTAGGGTCGCCTTCTGATGTCAGCTACTGGTATTGTGCGCAGCAGTCAGATGTTTCCATTGCATTTCGACAAATTCAAATTCACCAACCCAGTGCTGCTTGCTCTGAACCAGAAGAGCCTCCTACAACCTGGCCCTGCTGCTCCTATCTCTCTCGTGCTGCTGCTCCTTCAACGTCCGCACTGACAGCCTTGCTGCGCATCTGCTGTAGCTCTAAACTCATCCCTGGCACATCCCTGACAGGATGTAGATCAGGACCTTGAAACAGCACTGCAGGCCTAGCTGTGTTGCTGCCACCAGCTGCTGCTGCTGCTGCTTGGCCTGGTGCTTGCTGCTGCTCGTCGTTGATGTGCGGCTCTGATGGCAGAGCTTCGTATGACTGCAAGACACGCATAGGTCCACCCAGACGCAGCAGTCAGTACCTAGCAGGGTGGCAGGAGACACTACCTGTCCTCACAGCAGTCTCAGGCCGTCAAGAATTGATGCCATACATTCAAATCCCACACAAGAGGGTGATGGGGCCCTTGGTTTGGGACCACTGGTCTTGTGTCTGTCCTACAAGTCCATATCTGGCCCAGTGCTCACCTTGTATCTGGCCCATAGCTGTGCTGACATGTAGCAGATGACTAACGCCAGCACTGCTGACACACCAGCAAAGAGCGCACCCAGCGACACCCACCAGCTGCTGCTGCTGCTGCTGTGCCGTCTGCTTGCTCCCACTGCAGACTCAGCACGGGCAGCAGCTTCTGGGTCTGCCTGCAGGAGCTTGGGGTTGCGCATGACCATGAATTGGAAGCTGCAGCTGCTGCTGGGCTGCAGCATGATGCTGTTGCCTTGCCTTGACAGCACAGCACCCTCCACTGTATTGCCGGCAGCTGCAGCCGCTGTTTGCAGGTCCGCCTCTGCAAGCAGTGGGTCAGACTCACTAGCGTCCGAGGCAGCTTCTGAAGCAGCTTCACTGAGGACCCTGCCTCTCTCGCCCTTGCCTTGGGCTGCAGCAGCTGCAAGCAAAACGGAGGGCCCTTGCAACCGCCTGTGCCCTGGCTGTGTGTCTGCTTGCTGTGTGCCTGCACCCTGAGCCCCTGCTGAAGTGCCCGCGCTGCTGTTTGCCGCAGCAGCACCGGCACCTGCTGCTGATGGTGGCACAGGTCTGCTGCTGTTGCTGCTGCTGCTGTTTGTTTGCGCGCTGCTTGAGCCCGTTGCTGGGGGGCTTGCAGGAGCCTCTGGGCCCTTGCTGCTGTCTGCAGGCGCTGCATCAGCGCCCTGCGCATGCTCAGCAGCGGGCGGCTGTGCCGCTGCTGCGCCTGGCACACGCTTGCGCCGCCTGCGTCCTTGCTGGTGCTGCATTTGGCCCTCCGTGCCTGTGCTGTTGGTGCTGGTGCTGTTTCCATGCCGCTGCTGCCGCCCTCTGTGCTGACCCTGTCGCTGCCTCGGGTGTCTGCGCCTGGGCTGCAACTCTGCAGGAACAGGCGGGCCAGTGGTGGCGTTCTTGTCGACTGGCGGTGACGGGGCCGAGTCACCCTCTGCAGTAGCTGCTGGTGCTGCAGCTTGCTGAGAGTCTTCCTCTGTTGCTGGCTGTGTTGCAGCAGCACCACCAGCCGCAGCAGCAGGACGAGGAGCAGGTGTGCGTGCCCCACCGCTGATGGTACTGCTGCTGTTTCTAGGCCCTGCGACAACCACCTGTGCAAACAGCAGCTGCAGGCCTTGGACAAGCTGCTGCTGCAGTTTGCTTGCATCCAGCCCCTGCAGCACACTTGCACGTGTACTTTGCTGTAGCAGGCTGGCTGCTATAGGCCCATTGAGCACAGCTGTGAGGGTGGCATTGCCTGTACCTGCATTGCAGTATGTTCACACATGATCAGAGCGCACAACATATCACAGAAGGAGGGGGCACCATCCGGGCATTTGCCCAAGATGTGAAACAGGCCAGACGCGCTGAAGGTGTTGCATGGCTCGCAACACAGCACAGCACAGCAGTTGTACTGGCATCTTTACGGTTGCTTGCATGCAGGGTGTGCGCAGGCTACATAGGAACAACCGACTTGCACCAGCCAAGACAGCATGGCGCAGCGCAGGCGCTTGTTGTTGTGCACACTATCTGGACAGGCTGCCATGTGCAAGCGGCCCACCTTGCAACTGTCCCTGGGCATGCATCACCCTACAGTCCAAGCCAGCCTTGCTGTTGGCCCTGCCTGGCGTCACCGACACCCTGCACTTGCGTACTGTGACCCTGCTGCTGGCAAAGCACTCCAGCACTGCTGCTGCTATGGGTCTGTGGCCCGGTTTGCATTGCAGCGGCAAGTGCTCCAGGTTTGCAAGCACAATCCTGCTTGCGCCTGCAGCGAGCAAAGTGCAAGGAATCACGTGCATGAGATGTTGAGACAACGATGGCCACATGTGTGGCAGCTACACAGCGTTGAATCGGGGGGTTATCATGCTTGTGCAGCAGGCATGTGGGTCAGCACTGTTGCGGGGGTGAGGCACATGCACAGCAGTATCAGGGGGTGGGTGTTGGGGGGCCCCAGCACGACGCACTTGCCAGCAGATGAAACCAGGAAAGCTGCAGCTGGGATGGCACACGCCCAACCAAACGTCCATCCATCCGCCTCACCAGTATCACAACTTGGGAAGTTGGGGTCACCCGCTGTAGCTGCTGCTGCTGCTGCTGTGTTGCTTGCTGCACACACAGCAAGCTGCGGCAGCTGGAAGGCATTATAAACAACTACCAGTATGATAGTTGCAGCGTACATGGGCCGTAACCATGCGAGACGACCCGGACCTGGCCTGTGTCCACCCCTAGGGGTGGCCTGCTGCCCTGTCACAGTGTGCTACTGCAGTGCCCGAATCAGCCAGGTGATTGTGCGGTATTTCGACTCTGTTCTTTGTTGAACAAAAGCCTGTCTTTGGCGGGTATGTTCTGTTGCCTGTGGCTGCGCCTGTGAAGGACCGAGTGAGTGTGTGTTCACGTGAGCGGGGTGAGTGATCCCTTGGAATGGCGAACCTCTAGGCACAGGTCTCCACGTGATGGTATAAAAGAATGTTCGGAAAATTATCGTCTCATACGTTCTGCTGTGCTCGGCCGAGTGAGGGGACAACTGTCAACGGGACCGTCGCAAGAAACAGTGTGATCGTGATGCGTCACCATGACACATCGGCGCAAATGGCGATAACCACAGGGCAGTAACCTGATATAATGGTGCCACCGCTTTGACGACCACCATATACACTTGCGCAGAGTCTACAGAGCTCATTTCCTGCTGGTTCTTTTCAAACCAGCTGCAGCCAACTGGCAAGTGAAGAGAATGGCCTGCTCCACGTCCAAGTTGGCGCTGCTGCTCGCAGCTGCAGCCGTGCTGTTCATCTCTGTCTCTGTCGAGGCATCAGCCAGCGGTGAGCACGCTGCACAGGATGATGCAGCGTATTAGCCTGCTAGCTGGCCAGCCTGGCATGACCAACAGCTGGCCATATGCATGTTTGAGACAGCGACTGCCAGAAGCTTCCTCCATCAACTGCATGGAAGCACATGAGCTGCATGCCCGCACCCAGCATGTGCTTGTTCATGCGCTTGAAGGCATTGGCTGTAGCTCTCACCAGCTGCGCAGCCAGAAGACCAGCCTGTCAGCCTGACCCAACAGCTTGTGTGGTGTGGTCTGCATGCGCCAGGCAGATCAGCATGGCTCATGCTGATGCATCATGATGGTGCACAGCCTCGCAGCATGCATGTATCTTTGCATGGAGCTGATGCAACAGCAGCCACAACCTGCCTCATCACCTCACCCTCACCCTCACC
>QAXK01012843.1:0-12416 GCA_004335735.1 Chlorella sp. KRBP | reverse complement strand
GCGGCGGCCGAGGCGCAGCGGTTTTGGGATATACCGGATGTAGTGGACCCGCAGCCGTCCACAGGTGAGGGACGGGTGGTGTCCGGGTGGTGCCCGGTATGGCATGAGGGCATGAGGGCATGTTTTGGTGGGTGGGTGTGGGGGTGTGGAAGGTGGTGGGGGGGGGGCATGGCTGACATTGCCCCAGGATTGGCTTATCAAGTGTGCACGGACGCGCAGCAAACGTGGGCCCGACACAGTTGGGTGGGTGCTGCAGAGCGGTTTGCACAGCTGCTTGGCATGCTCAACAGTCGTGCACAATGCCAACATTAATGCCGTGCCATACCGTGATGTGTCTTGCCATGCCATGCTGTGCCATGCCGTGCCATACCATGCCGTGCCGTGCCGTGCCTTGCCATGCTGTGCTGTGCCGTGCTGTGCCACCAACTCACAGATGCCAAGGCATCAGGTCGCAAGGCCTCCACCATCCAGGCCAGCAGGGCTGTTGAGGATGTGCAGCGCATGCTGAGGGATGGGGAGTACACCAGGAACAAGGGCAAGTTTGTGCGTGATGCAGGTGGGCGCTGGTGCCGTGCCGTGCTGTGTTTGTGTGCGGGTGCTGGTGCTGGTGGTGGCGTTGCGCTTGTGTGGGTGCTAATATTGCCGCTGTGGCTGTGTGGGTGCTGGTGGTGCCATTGCGCTTGTGTGGGTGCTGATATTGCCGCTATCTTTGTGTGGGTGTGGGTGGTGCTGTTGCAACAGCACCACCAACTGCAAATGCGCTTGTGTGGGCGCTGATATTGCTGCTGTGTTTGTGTCGGTCCCCTGCTGGCCTACTTGGACTGCGTGAAGGCAGGTGGCACACACACTTCACTCCAAGCCACCTCTCACATGTAGCGGTGTAGAGCAGTGCCTTGGGTATCGTGATGGCTGTAGATGCAGCACTGTACCACTGACATGTAGCAGGAAGAGTGAGTGTGACCACTCAGTGTGATGTGTGAGAGCAAGGGGAGGTTGTCACTCATCCCCTGAGCCCCACTCCTTTGTTGCTCCCCCCCTCTCTCCCTCACTCTTCCAGGTGTGACCCTGCGTGTGTACCAGCCAGTGACAGGCGACGGGGACATCTTCCTCCCCACTAAACCCCTCGGCAGCAGGGAGGTGAGCAGGGTTCTGGGGCATTGGTGGCAGGGCCCATTGTAGCTGCTGCCAGCTCTCAGATTCTGCCGTCCTGACGAGGGTTCTCACAACTAAGATTCAATATGTTGTGGCGTACAGTTGGTGGTGGTTGCTTAGCCTGCCCGGCATGATTTGGCATTTGCAGCATTCAAGATTGTTTGATGGCAACTGGCATGTCGGGGCAAATGCACAATTCTTGCACTGCCATGGGTGTCACCCAGTTGGCCGCCTGAGTATTAATACATCATTGGCCTTCTGCATCACACATGTTGTCCCACCCTTCACATCGCACTTTCAACGTACTCCCCCCCCCTCCCCCGCCTTGCAACTCCCGCAACGGCCGCCACGCACAGGTCGCGGCCATGCTGTCGGACCCTCAGCGAACCACGCCAGTCAACCCAGACAAAGTGCGCAAGCAGGCCGAGTGGCTTGTTGAAGCAGCGCAGCGGTCGGCACAAACAGCAGCGGCAGGCGCGGCGCGGGGTGTCGCCTCGACTGGGGAGGGCTTGGCGACCTGGACCAGCATGCCAATTCTGGACCGCACTGTCCTGCACGAAGAAACCCTCAAGGAGGCGGCGGAGAGGCTGGCGGCTAAACCCAAGGCTGAGCCGTGAGTGTGCGGCTAAACCCTGGCGCGACCGCCACATGTGCTGACTGGTGCCAGCGTGGGGCGCTGGTGTGGGTCGGTGGTGCGCTACGTGGTGTCTGTTTGTTGTGCCTGGTGCTTGTCAAGTTGCGTAGAAGGTGGTCGGGTGTCAGCAGCACCGGTAGCAGCTAGGGTAGCTGTGGTGCATGGGCAGTTGCTGACGCAAAGCCTCCTCCAAACCTGGCTCTTGCACTGCAGCAAGCACTGCTGAGATTCTGAGTCAGCGCTTGACATTGTCCCACTGCCCCCCCCCAGCAGCTCTTGCAGTCAGATGACACACGCCTGTTGCCTACTTTGCCCCCATGCCCTCCGCCCAGCCTATTTCCCTGAACCTGTTCCCCTGGCTTTCCGTGTGCATTACCAATATCAACGCACAAACGCTAATCACAGGTGCTTGACAGTGCTGGACAACTCTGCACACCACGTCATCAAGACAAAGTTTGTACTGCCTTTCAAGGCTTGATCACACGAGTGACGTACCGTGCTGTGCACTGCTGACCCCACAGGCGCTGGCAGCTGGTGGATGACGGGTACACATTCAGCATCCAGCAGCGCCCACCCACCAAGACCCTGGACCTGCTCACCTCGTACCTCGAGGTGCGGTACGCAGACGTACTGCTCCAGAGGGATGCAGCACAGTCCATGCAGCGGCAGCTGGCCTTGGAGAGCCTGCAGCACAGCAGCGGGTTGGGATCGGAGCTCCTGGAGCAGCCCGCAGCAGCACTGACGGCTGCCAGAACCCTGAGCCCTGAGGAACATGAGGCAGTCAGCAAAACCCTGGATGACCTGCTCGGCACCAAGCAGTACAGGCAGTACAGGGAGGCAGTACTGCAGCTGTACTGCGACGGCTTGGTCGGCTGGGGCGAGCTGCAGGAGTGCTGGGCTGCTGCTCAGGCCGGCGAGGAGTTGACTGCTGCTGCTGAGGCTCCTGTCAGCATAGCAGGTAGGCATGCCCTGCTGTTTGCTGCCAGACACAACCACCTGCAAGCCCCCTCTGCATGTCCCATGCAATGTGTTTTGACCGTATTCAACGGTTTGTTGTTGCTTGATTACTACTGCATGACTACTGAACTGTGTGGCGGTGTTGCATGGTCTTACTTCTCCACCCTGCAACTGCACTTACAGTTGTGCTGCTTTCAGTCCCCAGCGCGTCACACATACATGGCATCCGGCATTCTGTGCAGCAGCAGCGTCGCTAATGTGTCCAGCCAGCTGTAAAGTCGGTCGGTGGTCATCTTATGCATAATTGTTGTGTCATTTGATTGTGTTTGTCATGGCTGCAGGTGACCGTCAGCAGCTGTTCCAGGTGCTGTCAGGCCAACAGCAGCTGCCTAGTAAGGCCCTCAGCCTCAGCAGCAGCAGCAGCAATGACTCAGCGGCTGCAGCATCTGCTGCTGCACGCAAAGCCTGGGAGGAGGCCAGCAGTAGGTTGCAGGCTTCTAAGGCCGCTGCTGGCAGCAGTGCTGAGTGGTTGGCAGGGGGTGGGGTGAGCTACGAGGAAGCTGAACAGACATGGCAGCAGCTGCTGCACCTCGCAGGTCAACCCGAGGGTCCAAGGTTTGACCAAGTGCTGGCAGCTGGCAGCAGCAGCAGCGACGGCTTGCAGCAACAGCTGCAGAAGCTGCAGGCTGCACTGCAGAGGTCCCTTGGGCTAGACCAGCAACAGGTGCAGGGCTTGGCAGGGGTGGGCAGCAGCAGCAGCAGTGGTGGTGGTCTGCAGCCTGCAGACTTGCAGCAGCAGCTGCAGGATGTGTTTGTGGCGCCACCAACTCTGGAGCAGGTGCTGCAGCAGCGGTGGGCACAGGTGCGTGCCTGGGCGTGCCTGCTGTAGCGTCCACTCCTACTGCAGTCCCAAAATCGCTGTGTGCTGCCGTCGCATGCCGTGTGCACTGCTGCTGTGCTCCTGGTGCATTGCTGTTGCACTTCACAGTGCACAAGGGTGTGCTGGTCAGGGCTTCTGTTCGGGCCAACAGCACAATGGGTTGTGCTGCACAGCATGCCTGCTCCTCACTTTGCTTGGCCAAGACCCGCAGGGTTGCTAACCTGACCCAAAGCTGGAGCTGAGTGTTGAACCTGACCACATACTGCCCTGACGTCGTGCGCTGTGTTGTGCCATGCTGCGCAGGTGTCTCAGCAGGAGCTGGCCTCGAAACGGGATAGCAAGCAGCCTACGTGGCCCCAAATGTGGCGACTGCTGCAGCAGCTTGCAGCGCAGCAGCAGCACGGGGAGGTCCCATCGCCTTCAGCTGTGGACGATGCAGCCATGCAGTTTGACAAGTTCCTGCGGGAGGCGGAGGGAGTGCCACTGACACCACCCCCTTACCCAGGTGTGCTCGTGCTGCAGGTGCAGTGTCAGGACACACATTACCATTCTCAAAACACACAGGGTTGCATTCAATCACCAAGCAAGGAGGCATAGAATCAACGGGGGGTGCATGTTGACGGAAAGGTAGGCAGCGCAGGCCATGCGGCACTCGTGTTGATGTGAAAGTTGTTTTCTCCTGTTGTGCGGCAGCATTTGTCAGCACTCAGCAACGTGCAGGTGCTGGAGTTGGTCGTGACAGCATGCTGTGCTGTGTGTCATGTCCTGCTGCCCCCCAGGTGCGCGTCGCCTGTTGCGATGGGAGCAGCGCCTGAAGCTGCATGCTTCGTCAGGCCAGGTGGTAATGCCTGAGGAGCTCAAGGTCAAGCTAGCAGTGTCTGCTGCTGAGCTGCAGCAGGAGACGGGCCTGAGTGACCAGGGCTTGCAGTATCTGCTGGCTGTGGCAGGAGACAGGTACGTGGCCGGGTGCGGGCAGCATTGCCAGGGATGGAAGGGAGCCTGTTGTGTGGTGCTGCTCAATCAGCTCAGTCAAGTCTTGCATGCCGCAGCATGGCACGCAGTAAGAGAAGGAGCATGCAGGGGGGTTGTCTGTTGCTTTTGGCTTTCGTTGTGCTGCATGGCTTGGTAGCTGTGAGTTGACTGGCTGCTCCGCCTGGCTCTGCTGCAGGTATGATGCCAGCAGTGGTGATCTGACCATCTCGTCTGACCGCTTCCCTACGCGGGAGGAGAACAGGCGCTGGTGCTTGGAGGTGCTGCACAAGCTCCTGCAGACAGCACAAGGGCGGCACCCCAGCAAGAGCTTCTGGGTGGACAGCAGCGTGTTGGGTGTACCTTCTGGCAACCCGGTTCCTGCTGCAAAAGCAGTCAAGGGCAATTGATTCCTGACAGGCTGATGTCCAGTACTCATGGTGCCTGTAATGCATACAACGTTCAGCACGCCTGGTCTGCATAGCAGCATCTTGGTGTTCCCCAAGAACAGAGCAGAGCTGGAAGCCATGTGTGTTGTAGTTTGCAAGCGGCATGATTCCCTACCAGTCTTTTGAGCTGAAGTGAGTGACCGTAGACCCATGAACGCGGGAAAAAACGCAGACGATGCGGTTGACCGTTTGAACCATGCCTCGAATGACAGCTGACAGCTCCAAAGAATACGCGCAGATAACATGTGTGGACAATCTTGCATCATTGTTGGTAACGTCCGATCACTGTAAAACGTCGTGCAGCTTGAAAGTGCCGATGCCTCAACAACGATTGCTGTCTGTCCTGGGCTGTCTGGGCTAGAAAGACACCAAAAGCAAACGCCATATGAATAGGAGGCAGACGCTAGGGGCGTTGAGTCCCAATAACCTCAACAGCAGGCAGAGCTTAGCACCTGGCAAGGCAGGCAAAGACAGCAGGCAGAGCCTGAAGCCACCAGCAGCAGCAGGCAGACCATCTTTAGCACCAAGGCTAGAGCGCCCCTCAAATGGAGGCCTGGACCCACGTAGATCCAGTGCCTTTGGCAAGGGTGGTTCGACAAAGGCAGACCCCAGACCGCTGAACGACAAGAACTTCTTCAACAGCTGCATCCGCACCATCATCACATATGCATCCATCCATGCATACCCCTACCCATTGTCCCCCAAGATCCTCACCTCTCCTACGGGCAAGGACTTCACACAGCTGGCGTTCTGGCTGTTCCAGCGCTTCGACCCAACACTGAAGACCTTTGGCAAGGTGGAGGATGAGGTCCCGCTGTTCTTCAGGCGGCTCAACTACCCCTTCCAGATCAGCAAGAGCGCGCTGTTTGCAGTTGGCAGCCCCCACTCGTGGCCCAGCGTCCTGGCAGCACTCAGCTGGCTGGTGGAGCTGCTCAACTATGATGACAGGGCAGAGGATGCAGCAGCGCAGCAGTTTGATGAGAAGCAGCGCAGCGAGCGGCAATTCTTCGCCTATGCATCCACAGCATACCGGTACTTCCTGGCTGGCGATGATGCAAAGGCGGGGGCAGCAGACGATGAGATGCTGGGGCAGTTCAGGGAGCGTCATGCAGCACTCCTGCAGAGCAACACCGCCCTGCAGCAGGTGTGCAGGACCACACTGGTCTGCCCCACAGACAGCACTGTGTTGGCCCGCTCAAGACAGCCATGGTCTCAGCATTTGCAGGAAACAGCAAAAGCTTGCACATTGCAGCACAGCAGCTGCATCACAGATCTGTCTGCTGCAGCAAGTCAAATGCACCTGAGTGTATTCTTGCATTGCTTGCACATGGTCAACCTGCAGCACCACAGCTGGGCCCCACGAAGAGCTCACTCACTGCCACGCCACCTGAATACCTCTTAGCTGACCTACAGCCCTCCCACACTGTGTTGCTGTGGGGTGTCTGCTGTTGCAGTCTATGTCATCCCTGTGTGCTGAGCTGGACAGCCTGCACAAGCAGCCCTCGCCCCTTGCAGCAGCACAGGCAGCCAAGCAGGAAGTGCTGGCAGACCAGCGCAAATTCCAGGAGGTCATTGCAGGCAACCAGGTGAGGCATGGGCCTGTTCGCCCTGTGCTGTGTCGACAGCAGTGGTGCCACATGCATCTCCACCAGGTGTTGTGTACGCTCTGCAGCGTCTCGCATACATCCTGTTTTGCACGATGTTGTGTTGCCTCACAGCTCACGTTGCAGCCTGGCTCAGCAGTGTCCCGGACGCACCCTGTCGCATCCCGCCGTGATGATTTGTGCTGATCTGTGCTGTGCTGCGTCGTGCTGTCCTGGCGCCGTGCCATGCTGTGCTGTGCTGTGCAGGCCCAGCGGGCCAGCCTGCAGAAGAAGCTGGAGGAGCGCCAGGCTGACCTGGAGGCCAAGAAGGCGGCACTGGCAGCAGTGCGCGCAGGTGCTCATGTGCTTGGGGGCGGGCGGAATGCACGGGGCCGCGGGGCTTACATCCGAAGTCGATCAGAGTATTGCTTGCATGCAATGGTTACGCACCCGTCTGGGTGCTCACACGCGTTCGTAACAACCCAAACACCATGCACACTTGCCATACCCAATGAGGCATGTTGCTGTGTGTTGCTGTGTGTTGCTGTAGACAACGAGGCCTTGGCTGCACGTGTGGCTGGCCAGGAGCTCAGTAAGGCTGACGTCAACAGGATGGTGGCAGAGAGGTGAGGGGCACGGCCAGCTGGCGCCAGCAACTGTGCATGCACCTGAGCGCAACCCCTTGATGAGCCCTTGCTGTGCAGTTGTGGCATCATAAAGCACACTCTGAACAGCCTCCAGCACCTGTCACGTGCATCTCAGGGACGCAAGCTTGACCACCAGTGTGTAGGCTGTTGTACAAGTGTGCGCAACCCTGTGTCCTGCCTATTGCACGCCTTGGTTCTCTGCCTTTGCAGGCAGAAGCAGAAGAGCCTACTGGAGGGTGTGGTAGCCCAACGAGAGGCCCTGCAGCAGCGGCTGTACCAAGCTGAAGTGCAGGTGAGTCATTGGAGCAGCCCACGGGTGTCAACTGGGTCCCTGCATCTCCCACAATAGTGCCGTTGTCCCTAGTTTGCGCTACCAGACAAACACGCAGCAGCTCTTTTTCTGTTGTGTCACAGTACTCTCATGTTTGTGTGTTTGTGGTGCGCTGTGGTGTGCCTGCAGCTGGAGTCTGTGCTGAACACCCTGGAGGAGCGGCTGCGGCAGTACCACGCCTGCTGCCACAGGCTGGCGCTGCTGCCAGCGACTGCAAAGCGCGCTGCAGGCATCGGCTACGAGATGGGCGTCAACAGGGCTGCGTCAACTCCACAGGAGCTCATCAGTGGGGACATCAAGGTGAGTGAGGACGCGCGCTGCTGGGGACCGACAGCAGCAGCCATGCAAGCGGGCAGCCATGGACATCGGGTTCCGACAGCAAGGCCGGGGCGTGGTGGAGATGCTACAGGGGGTGCACCTGCTGAACGTGTGTCCTCAGGAAGGGCTTGGAAGTGGTGACAACCCTGCAAGCACGTCCTTGTGCAGACAGTCCACACAGCCCAGCACCACCAGTGCCCATGCAGGCCATTCCTGTGACAGTGTCAGACTGACCCCCAGCTGCATTGCACGCCCGATCCACGTGCTGGCTTGTCAGCCTACCAACCCACCCACAATCCCCTGTCTCAACATCCTCCCACTGTGACCCCCCCCCCTGCAGGGCGTGATCCGGCCGGGCCTGCTGTCGCTGCGTGAGCGCTACCGCCTGCGTGGCCGCGAGCTTGCAGAGGACGGTCTGGTGCTGGCAGAGCAGCTGGACGCTGCACGGGAGGGCAATGGGGAGCGCCTGGAGGAGCTGGCGGCCCTCAGGCGGCAGGTGCGTCCAGGGGCACACACGCGAATTGGGGCACACGCTCGACGCTTCAGTGATCAAGCCCCAGCACAGCCAGCACATCGGCCCTGAGTTCTTAACAGTGCCGGCAGGGCATCTGCCGCCTGCTAGCGCTCGCCTGTGTGCTCCCGCCCCGTCGCAATGCCGCCCCCTTGGCTGAGCAGCACCCTCCGCATGCTTTGTGTGTTGGTGTGGGCGTTGTGTTTGTATGTTGTTGGCGGTGACTGGCATGCGTACTGTTGACACGGGGTCCCAGGCTGCCATGCACTCTGCCTGCTCATGAGCGTTGTGTGCCACATGCGTTTGATGCCGCTGTGCCTGGGAGACGTGATGTGGCGTGTGAAACTCCATGCGCCGCCAGGTGTCTGTTGCTGAGGAGCGTCACCGCAACCTGAAGGAGGCGCTGGAGGTGGACATCGCGTCCATTGGGGGACAGGCGGACAAGATCAAGGTACGCATCCCTCGCAGTGCTTGGCTGGCCACCCGTGCTGCAGCATTCATCCCTGCTGCAGCATTCATCCCTGCTGCCAACTGCTACATGCCCAGTTGCCTGCCTGCTGCCTGCCTGCATGCACACTCACCTACTCGCCTGCGCGCCTGCCCACTGCCTGCCCTGCCTGCTTGACCGCCCGCCCGCCTGCCCGCCTGTCGCTTGCACTGTGTGGTGTCGCCTGCTGCCTGCCACCAGGGTGAGGTGTCGTGCCTGCGCAACGCACTGGTCAACAAGCTGGGCGAGACAGAGGAGGCCCTGAGGGCAGCGGCAGCAGAGTATGAGGCACTCAGCAGGTGAGGCCGAGGCTGCTGCTGCTGCTGGGGTGTGCGGCAGCGTGCAGGTGCAGGTGCTGCTTTGGGGTGCAGGGCAGCGCGCAGGTGCTGCTGCTGGTGCTGGTGGTGGCATGTAGGTGCTGCTGCTGTGGGGTGCGCGGCAGCGTGCAGGTGGTGGTGGTGGTGGTGGGCTGTGCCGGCATGTAGGTCCTGCTGCTGTGGGGTTCGTGGCAGCAGGAGCTCATGTGTAGCAGGACCCTGTCCCGGGCAGTGCTCGGGGCGATGGCAGGCTGTGCATGCTTGTCGACAGAGCATTGGAGTGCCAAGAATATGAGCAGCAGCCTGGTTTCTTCTCTCTGCTGGCCTTGCACGCGGCGATGGTGTTTTCCAACATACACATGACTCACACTGCCTGTTTACATTCTGCCCCCCGCTGCTTCCCCCCATCGCTGCCTGCCGCCCTGCCTGTATGTCCAGGCGCTGTGCTGGTGAGGTGGAGGAGTTGAACCACAGCGTCATGGCTGCTGCGGAGCTGCTGCTGCAGCACGCCTCCAGCATGCGCGCAGGCATCCAGGAGCTGTCTGCAGCAGCTGGGCAGATCACACGCGAGGTGACTGAGGCGGAGGCACTGCTGGCCTGAGGTGTGGGCAGCTGGGCAGGGGCCTTGCTGGCCTGGCATTCCAGGCAGCTGGGCGTACGCCTGCTTCTGGCGCTGCAGGGGCATGCTGGCCCGACATGCAGTCAGTGCGTGCAGCAGCGCGGGTGCCTTGAGGGCCTGGCATGGAGCAAGCACGGCACTGCTCGACAGGACTGCCTGCAGCAGCTGGACAGATCACATGGCAGGCTGCGAAGGCAGGGACCTTGCTGGACTGGAATGTGTGCAGCCGTGTGTTGGTCTCATATGTGAAAGACGAGGGTGTTGGTCTCATATGTGGGCGGCTGTGATAAGGTTCCACCTGCACCATGAGCAGTGCGTGCACTGCCTGGCAGCAGTGCAGGGGCAGTGGTGGCTTGACATGCAGGAAGCTGCAGATGCGCCCTGAGGCTGCATGATGACAGTGCAGTTCAGGTTACATCTTGTGGCCACGCATGTCTGCAGCAAGTTGATGCATCCCAGGCTGGTCACTGTGTGTGCCTGAGAGCTTGGCTATGTCTTTTGTTAGTATTTGCGTAGTGATTGAGTTGTGGATTGTGACTGTGTGGTATAGTTTGCTGTGTGTCCAAGGGGGCAGTGCGCTGTGACTCCCTACTATCAGTGCCGATATCAACATTCAGGCTCTGCTGAACCCTGCAAAGACATGAACCCCAAGTGACAGGCATCCCCTGCAAGCAATCCTTTGAGGCATGGAAGATTATTGAGTCATGCTGCGACAGCCAGCCTCACTGTCAGTTACAGAGGTCATAGCTGACACACACGTTGGTTGCTGGCTGCCAGACCAGCTCTTGCCGATCTCAATACAAGGCTGGGGCAGAACGCATCCTGCACCAAGCACACCGACAAGGCATGAATCAGGCAGTTGCCAAACCAACTTCAACATCCACAACAGCACACAGGAGCTTTGATTCTGAGGCAACATGTGCGCAGCAGAGGCACAGCTTCTGGTGTGTGCGGCCCATGGCCTGCACTCGTAAACGAACTCAAACAACAACCAAGGAACATATCACGAGCTTGTTGGTGTCGATTTAGATCAGTGATTAGATCACATCATGCCTGTACACAGGCTGCAGCCAGTGAACTGCCTGCACCCCTGCAAAGTCACAGTGTGGGTGCCTCACCCTCACCCAAATGGGTGCCCACAAATGCAGATCGTGCGGCACAGCGTGTCACAGTCACATCCGTCAGTGTGCCACCACCCATGGCCAAACCTGACTCTTGATGCAAAAGCCACCCCTGGATGCCATCTTGTCAACGGGTCCGGGTGACATACGGGTTGACACACGTGCACTGACACCTTTGGTCGAGCCTTGACACGCAGCAGCACCAAAGCAAACTCACATGCAGGTCCCCGAATGTAATACAGTCCAACTGCACACAGCAAGGCATGCATGCGGCTGTGTGACCACCAACCAGAGGCTGATCAGCCAACCTGTACAGCCATGTATATATGCAGGGTGTATCCAAACTGTGCTGACCAACCATACGTACTGTACACACTAGGTACATCCGAAATGTACATGCTGTAGATGCCCAGATACATTGGGATGAGTCAATACAAACAAGGGACTCTCTGTCCAACCTGCAGCAGAGTCATGGAGACCCCCTGCCCTGCCTGGATAGCGAGCCATCCCCTAAGCCGTATACTGGATAGCGAACAAACCCGCAAGCCGTCGTGAATGAGCACCCAAATAGTTCATGGCATCAAGGCTTGCAGCCTGCCCCGAGGGTGGTGAACGGGCCTTGATTGTGTCATTCGAAGCTGGATCATAACAGGAGATGCTCCCCAGCTTTTTCCTGTCAGCAGGCATTGGCAGCCACTGGCAGGGCCTTGGCAGGACATGCACCGCCCGCATCACATGCGCTGCACCTGCAGACTCGGCTGCTGGGAGCTGCATCCATCAGAGTTGCTGTCAGCTGAGCAGATGTCCCCATGCTTCATCCCTCGCAAGTAACTGTCACTTTCAACCGTGGCATGTGTCATGTCTTGAGTCATCATCTGCGTGCTGGATGGCTGTTCTCAGTGAGGCAGTTCACTAGACAGTTGCCAGCTTCTTGCACCACCTGCAACACAAGACCACCAAGAAGACATCACGCAGTACACAGAGCATGATGCAAGACTTGGCGGACAGCTGCTGAGCAAACGACATCCAATCCAAGCTGTCAAGAGCTACTGTCAACCCAACAGCAGCTGAGAAGCGCACTGGTAGCATTCCTACCTCAGGCAGCACAGAGATGCCACAAAGACATTGCCGCTGGATGCCTGGCAGTCTGTGCGACGGCCCAAAAATGCTCTCGGCTGACTCTATGTACATACATAAATACTGCACATGCCAGCTTACCTGGTTCAGCGCACCTTTCCGTTCAGTGGGCCACATCAGGGCTTGTTCTGGGCAGAGACTTTCTTGGGAGCCTCCTTCTTGCCTGCATCCTTCTTCTTTGCTTCCTCAGCAGCCTTGGCCGCTGCTGCTTCTTCATTTGCTTTTTCGATCATCTCCATGTGAGCTGCAGACTCACTGTCCTTGGGGTCCTGCGCATCAGCATGTACAACAGCACAGCACAGCA
>QAXK01012842.1:0-14138 GCA_004335735.1 Chlorella sp. KRBP | reverse complement strand
GTAGGGGCAGCAGCAGCAGCAGCAGCAGCAGCAGCAGCAGCAGCAGCAGAGAGCAAGCTGTCAAGCAGACCCAGCAGCAGCAGGACAAGCAGCTGAAGCGGCAGAAGCAGCAGCAGAAGCTCACTACTTGGCAGATGGCGCAACAGGCGGCGCCACATGTGTCAGCTGGTTGCCAGGAGTATGCCCAGCTGCTGGTGCTCAGCCACAAAACACTGCTGTGGCTGGCTGCAATGTCTCCTTGGTATCGGGAAGGAGGCGCGTCTGTGCAGGAGTTTGAGATGGCGTGGCAATGCTACATTCAGTTCCTCCCAGCCATCCACGACGGTGCTGTTGCTGCTGCACGCCAAGCCAGCAGCAGCAGCGGTAGTGGCGGTGGCAGCGGCGGCGGCAGCGGCATACAGCCTGATGGTTCTGTCAGTGGTGTCAGTGCAGAGATTCATCAGTGGGCCGTCGTCTTGGTGCTGCTGTTTGCAGCAAAGCAGACTCGTGCTGCTGCGGCTGAACCTGCAGCTCCCGCAGCAGACATGGAGTCCTGGGAAGACATGAGCAGCATGCGCTGCTGCTGTGGCGCCTTGCAAGCTGCACGGATCGCGCTGCTGCACTACTGCATCAGCATGCCGTGTGCTCGCGATGCTGGGCTCAGGCGGTTGATGGCACAAGGGCCAGTCTTCAGTGGGTCTGGGCAGCAGCATGACCCGGGGCAGGTGGTGCGCACCCTGCAGCCATCAGCAACATGTACAGCTGAGGTGATGGGGCTGCTGCAGCAGCTGCTGCCGATGCTGGCAGCACAGCGCAGGAGGGAGGGCTCCTGCACACCCACAGGTGCAGGCAGCAGCAGCAGCAGTACCCAGCGCCAGCAATCATCACCCAGCAGCCTGGGCTGCTCTGCTGTCAATGGCAATGGCACACAGAATGCTGGCTCTGCAGATGCAGGGGAGCAGACAGTGGCGTGCGCAGCATTCAAGCTGGGGTGTCGGATGCTGGGGGGGATTGCCATGGTCTCCTTGTCCCAGTTTGAGCATCATGACCCTGATCATGCCACCAGCCCGTCAGCTGCACCACACACAGCAAACACCCCAGACAACCTGTCATCAGACAAACCGCTGGGTGTCCAGGGGTGTGTGACGTATGCCAGCCAGGCGTGCGCCCTGATGGAGGCCTGTGTGCGTGCAGATGCTGCCTGCTTGCCAGCTGCTGCCGTGCTGATATGCCCCTCAGACCAGCAGGTTGCAGCAGCACAAGGCATGCGCATCACAGCGTCACCGAGGAGCCAGCTGTGTGATCTGCTGAGGTTGCTCGCCAACACACGGCAGGGGTTGCAGCGCGTGCTGGGGCCCGCAGTGCATCCGGTCATCAATGCAACTGCAGACTCTCCCGAGTGTGTGCAGCTGTTCACGCTCTGTGTGTGAGCCTGCTGAAGTACAGCAGCAGGCTGCTGCAGCACACAGCGCAGGGCCAGCCAAGCAGTGTCAGCACAACAGCAGCTTCCGGGTGTGCTGGTGATATCTACCGGGCTGCACTGATGGTGGTGCATGTGGCTGTGTCAGCAAGCTGTGTGGCGATACGCACACCAAGGGACTCCCCTGAGGCTGCTCCCACCTCTTCAAGGGATGTGTCAGCGGTGCTGCCATGGCTTATGCTGCTGGGGCGTGTGCTGCTGCAGTTGACTGAGGCACTGCAGCAGCAGTTGAAGCCGCTGCAGCAGCAGCTGGGGTGCACGCCAGCAGGACAGCAGCGCTTTGACCCGTTGAGGCGCAACACACCCGACAGACTTGGTGCTAACATCACAGACGTCATCAAGGAGTCTGACAACCTGCAGCTGTTCAGATATATGCAGTTTGTGATGCGGTGCTGCACCACGTGGATGAGGGAAGCCGTGGTCACAGAACAGCTATTGATTGCAGGGTTTGATCCCGCAAGGCTGCAGCACGAGCTGCAGGCTGCAGAGACATCAGCCGGGTTGTTGAGCCCCATACACTTGCAGTCAGCTGTCAGCCTGACTTGCTTGCCATCCCACTTTGCAGAGCAGATCCAGCAGCTGGTGCAGGCAGGTACCTCACAACCCTGCCCACCCCCTGTGCCTGCAACAACCCTGACTGTGATGACTTGTCGAAGGACTCAGAGCTGCAGCTGGTCAACGGCAAGGGCTGCGTGTGCGGGGGCTGCAGGACTGCCCAGTACTGCAGCAGGGCATGCCAGCGGGCGCACTGGCAGCAGCACAAGCCAGTGTGCAAGGCACTGGCAGCAGCGACGGCAGCAGCAGCACACCCTGCGTCTTGCGGGAGTTGAAGCAGTTGTGCATTGCATGGGTGGTACCGAGTTGTGCAGCGGTACTGGCAGCAGCAAGTACTGTAGGTACCTATTTGGATGTTTCTGGCAGCAAGACAACATGCAACAGCAGCGTCACCTTGGTTGTTGTGTTGGTCTGGGGTTTGCGGCGCAGGCTGACTCGGTCAGACTGTGACTGGCATGTGAGAAGAAGGCTGCAGACCACTTGCACCTGTGTGTGGTTGAAGGTGGCTTGCAGCTGTGCTTGCACATGGCCTCAGCATCATTGATGCAGATGGTTGCTTATGTGCAACAGGTGCCCTGTCCCCTGGGTTGTGACTGCGAGTCATGCACTCAGGCTGTTGACTGGCATGCAGTCTCAAAGATCAATGTCCATTTGTTGTGAGTGTGACTGTGATGAGACAAGAGCAGCGGCCATACCACAGTGGAAACATTGAAGCTTGCCACTGCTCAGTTGCTGACTATTGTGTTCTGGGACCATCGTGATACGCCAACTCAGTGATGACCACGACACTCAACAGCACAACATTCATAATGTACCGACACAAGGAACCTTGCACTCATCACAGTGGATGCTGGAATACAGTTGCAGCCGTCGCAGCAGCTGCATGTGCACCTGCAAGGCGTTTCAGCCCATGCGTCATCATGCAGCTTCATCCTCTGACGACGACTCCCCGAAAATGTTGCCAGCAGCAACTGCAGGCTTGCGCCCACCTGCCCTGCCACCAACCACAGCAGCACCCCGCCCCAACACACCAGCTCTCCTGCCAGCCCCTAGTCCGACAACAACCCCCCTACTGGGCCCCCGGCCAGCCATCACAGGCCCGCCACTCTTCAAACTAAGGGTCATGCCCCCAGCAGCCCCAGCTGCATGTGCACCACTGGGTTGCCCAGGGGGTGGCGGTGGGGGTGGAGCATCCTCTTCGGGAGGCAGTGGGGGTGCCTGCGGTGCTGCTGCTGTGTGCTGCTGCTGTGGTGGTGGTGGCGGTGCGCCTTGTTGCGACCAACCACCCCCAGACCAGCCCCCTGCTTGCTGCTGCATTTGGGAAGTAGGAGCTGCTGCTGCTGTTGCTGCCCAGCCACCAGACGTGCCAGCATCATCTGGAGGTGGGGGTGCTGGTGCTGACGACCAGCCCCAGCCACCCTGGCCACCTGCTGCTGCTGGTGCTGCTGGTGGCTCTTGCTGCATTGAAGGGGGTGGCGGGGCTGACTGCAGTGCTGCCTGCTGGCGTGCGGGACCCCCGCCTACTGCTGCTTGTGCCTTGCGTATCCTGCAACAAACAGCAACCGCAGGGCAGCAGGCATGTGGTGGGTGCAGGTCGTGCACAACAATGGGCCAGCACTGGGGGCACAGGAGGAATGGACGCAATGTTGAGTATGATCCTTGTTTATTCAAGTCAGCTGAGGGTGACAGAGCAGCTCAGTCTGTGGCACTCACTGCTCCTCAAGGCGTTGCTGCTCCCGCTGTTGGCGGCGCTGCTCCTTGCGTGCACGCTCGTCACGGGTGCGCTCCATCTCAGCAGCACGGGCCTCTGCGAGGCGCTGCAGCCAGGACAGCAGCAAGACACGCACGCATGCTGTCAGCTGCTGCTCAGGCCAGCAGTTTGGATCAGCTGCAATGCAGCTGGCAGGGGGTCATAGGGTGCATGCTTAGCTACATGCTGCATCAAACCCTTTCCCACACACACAACAGGGTTTGAGCTCCTGACGGCCCTGCCACCTCCCTGTATTGCGGTCCATGCGCTGCAGCTCATGGTGCCCTGTTCACCTTTTTGTGATGGTGGTCGTATGATGACAGGTGCTCCTCAAGCTCCATAGCAGTCTGGTACTGCTTGGTGCACACCTGTGAAAAAAACAACAGCAGGAGGGTTCATACCCGAGCACTAGCATATCAACACACGCAATGTGCGATGAAGCTGTCATGCAACCCAAAGCATTTTGAGCAGGGGCTGATGAGGCAGCGTTCACTTCCATTGTGGCTGTTCAGCACAGCAAGCAGCATGGGCATGCCGAAGTGGACTGAACGGCTGTGATTGACACTGCTGAGTCACAGGACATTGTGAAGACACATCAACTGCTACACCCCAGTGTTCCCCAGGTTTGGTGCCTCACCTGGCAGTAGAACGTCTTCTTTATCTGTGTGACATCCTGCTTGATCTGCTGCTCCCGCAGTGCTTGAGCCTGCAACAGGTGCACATCACGCCGCCACAGCAGCAGCCCGCATAACACAAGCCCGAGGGGACCCACAGATGCTGCTGTGCGGCAACCCAGGTGCCTGCAGGGCGAGCAGGACACGCCTCACCAACAGTCACTGGGCTGCCTTGTGTAGCCTTGTGGCATAGGTATTTTGCACCCTACACCCTGCTGCAAGTTGGGCCTCATCAACCGACGCTTTAGCAAGCTCCTGCTGGAGATGCTTGCGCTGGCTGAACTAGGGGCAGCTGAACACTATGTGATGCTCTGCTGCCATGATATGCTAGATGCTTGCTAGTAAGCTCACCAAGCTGCGGCCTGCGTGCTGCTGAGAGTGCTGCAGGCTGCTGGCTCCAAGCTGCAGGCCGTGCCTTGACACCCACCTCTCGCCGTTCCTTGCGGTCTGCAGTCTCCTCAGCTTGTATCTCAACCTCCAGCTTCCTGCGGGTGATGTTCTCTGCTGCTGTGTAGTGGTCGTCCTGGGCCTGTTTCCCCAGGCCCAGCCGCACGCCCGCCTCCACTCCTGCAGATATTGGCTCAGTCATACCTGCAGCGGCCCAGCAGTCAACCACGCTCTTACTTGTACAAATGGACATGCTTTACGACTGTACAGCACCAGCTTGAAGCCCACAGCCTGTCCTGAGCAACCATCACTGATCGGCTGCTTTGTCACCCGTTCACAGAAGCAGCAGCAGACAGGCAACAGCATACTGGGCTCACCATGTTCGTTCCTCCCGAGGCCTTTGCCTCCCCAGCCCATCCGCGTCAAGAGCTGGAAGCCCTTGTTGCTGGCATCAAGGGGCCTGCTGGTGCTTGCCGACACTGCCTGCTCGCCCTCTGGGTAGTAATGTACGGGCACAGAGTCCTCGAGAGCAAAGATCTCCTCCTGGAAGCATACAACGATGTGAAGCCAAGGCATGCAACCGGTGGGTGTGTATAACATAGCCCAGCACAACAGAGCCAGCAGCAGTTGGGGGTCTCACATCGCCAGCTTGCGCAGCAGCAGAGTATGCCAGCCCACGACCTGCTTGAAGCTTTGGGTCATATACAAGAGACTGGAACCCTGCCCAGCCACCTCCTCCACCCAGCCCACGGTGCTCCTCCTCCTCCATCGCACTGCCAGATCAGAGTCCTCTGGGGCTGGGCGACATGTGCTGTATGTCGTGCGGTGAGCGTGAAGCAATACAAAGTATTTAGCGGCCACGTGGATCCGTCGAAGAAGGTCAGAACGGCCCATCAACCGCTAAAATTGGCTTAGTAACCAGGGTTAGTAACCCAACTGCCCCCCTCCATCTGCTCTGTGCCTCTTGTTGGGCCAAGAGCTCACCTCAGTCAGAGTCATCCCTTGTTTCCTGTTGATCTGACGATTGAGCCATGGGCACCAGGCCAGCCTGCTGAGCAAGGGACTCCACCATCTTGTAGGTTGCATACCTGGCATCAAACTGCATGTCGTACCTGCACAAGCAACAACAGGGTCACTCGATGGCAACAACGTAGTGCAAGAAGCAATTATCGGGAAACGATTGGGCTGCTACCATGACCAACCAATGACATGGTTGCCAACACTGCAGTTGCTAGCCCAGCCACTGAGTGAGAGGACTGTGGAAGGAGGGGGGGGGGACACCTGTTTTCATGTTTTGTGACATTCTGATGCTGTAACCGTTCTGATCACAAGTTCAACACCCAGCAGTGTTCAAGCACTCACCAGTAGTTGACAGCTATGCACCAACCCTGCTGCGGGCATGCACGCTGCTCCACATAGTGCCACCTGCAGCAACAGCCAGGGGCATGATTTTGATTTGATGCTGCACATGCACTTGGAACAACACAACCACAGCAACGCCCAGGCACAGCGCTGAACACCAAACACGTGTCTCTGCAGGAGGTGCCAGTGCCCAAGTGCTGCATGAGTACATAACTCGCAGGCAAGTGCTGGCAAGGCCTGCTGACAGCGCAAGACATACACTGTTTGGTCCCAGGGTCTATGCCGCTGTCGCAGCATCACTCACCACATGGCAGGCAGGTACAGCGTCTCCCCTGCATTGACCTCCACCCGGAGGGGGGCAGGCAGGTCCGGGTCAAAGTACAGCGGGTGCTGGGCCCGGGCTGCCTGCACATCACTTGGCTCTGGGATGATGGGGCTCCACATCACACTGCTTGCTGGCTGTAGTAGCACAGGCTGTAGCTGCCCATCATCCTGCGGCAGCAGGACGACAGCCCAGACACAGCACATTCCTCATGAGTAGCATGCATGATCAGTAGCATGCATGGTGCTTCTGGCAAAGCTGTTGAGTCTGGCAGAGGGCCAAGTCAAGGTGTGATACATGCATGTTGGCATCTGGTGGACTATGGCCTCATCTCACATAACACCTCAAGACTCTCGCATGGTGCCTTCATACAAAGGCGAGCATCAGGTCCACAGCAAGTGTCAGTGTGACTGCAGGTCCCTGGTCGGTTGTCACTGCAGGTCCCACCTGTGGCTCATGTCGTGCTGCTGGGTACAGCTGCATGCTCATCCTGTACAGCTCAGTGGGGGGCAGCAGGTGGAAGACCTTCTTGCCACGCAGCACACAGTACAAGTTCTCATACTGCAGGTGTATGCAAAGAACACGCGAGCGGCACAAAACAAATTGTCACCTGCTTGCCAAGTGGGATTTAGAGGGTTGTGCACAGCTTACAGTGTCTAGACGGCAAGCTGCATGACAAACAGCCGTTGTGCGCCATAACCAGCAACCATGTGATGCAAACTGTTTGGAGCTGAGAGTCTCAGCTGTGTGGCTGCCAGCACCAACAACTGCTGTTGCTTGGAGGCTGTCCATACATGGCATGTTTACTTGCAGCACTTGTTATGAGACACAGCACAAGGCTACCCTCAGCCTGGAGCCACACCCTGGCTAGCTCACATGATCCTTATGGTAAGTGGTGGCTGCCCGCTCGTCCCCAATCCAAAGGTTGACAGCGTCAGGTGCAGCACCGAATGCAGCCGCACCAAACCCCAGCTGAGCCTCGACATCCTCCAGCAGCTGGGGAAGCTCCTGGGTGAGGTTGCTGTTCTGTTGCTGGAGGCACACAGCAGCAAAGCAGAGAGCATGCACGTAGGTCTGCAATTTGCTTGCCACGAGGGGATCGGCACAGTTACATGAACTCAACATGGACATGGCCGAGACCCTCTGCTGCTACTGGCTAGGGAGGTGCAGCATGCCGCCAGCACAGCTCTGTCGCTCTCCACTACTATGTCCCTGGTGTTGAAGCATATCCATTGGTGTCATACAGCCCCTGGGCGCACCAGCTGCAGCCACAGCAGATGCCGCTGCAAGTTTGCGCCACACCGTCGGCTGATAAGCCAGCACTTCAGCTCTACAGGCACTGCCTGTGTACACCTACCGACAGGTACGGTATGCCAAGAGTAGGCGCTGCTGCAGGGTCTTGATCCTGCTGCTTAGACTGGAAGAATATGGTGGTGAACTCATCGAACCTCATGTGTGCGCTGTGCGGCATACAGAAGCAGTGCCCTGGCTGGCCACTGCAGGGTGTGACGGCGTCTCCAAAGCCGTCGGGAGTGAGATCCACAGAGACCTGCTGTGAACCTATCTTGCTGTCGAGGTAGTCCTTGCTCCACAGCTCAGTTGCTGCCCAGTGGTCTGTTGCTCCCTTGATCAGCACTGGGGTGTTTGTTGCTACATATTGCCTCAGAAATGTACAAGCATCAACTGGTGCGTCGATTACGTCTATCGGGTAGCATGTGAACTCTCTGGTCTCCTTGGAGAGCTGTTTGAGAGTGCCAGTGATGGAGCTGGCTGCTGTGCTGACAGGCTGGCAACTGCTGATAGTGGAATCCATCTCCCGAAACGGATGCAGCGGAGCACTTGACGTTATACTTATACACACACGTGTAGGGTGGCTCAGGTGAAGAAAAAAGCTCTGCGTTTCGCAGTAACGCGGCATGACTAATGATCTAGCAGGGCATGGCATGCACCGCGACGGCAGTCGACAAGCACTCGCCCAGGCGTGGAACGCCACTCCTGAATCCTCATTCGCAACTTCGTCCACACATCCATAGGTTTTACAAGCACCAGCCGGCACACGTTGTGCTGCACCAAGCTGTGCAGTGATCTGCTGTGCACCTCCTCATTCTTCCACCAACTCTTCAAACATCAGCAGGCACTGGGCCCTTTTCAAGCTCTGACGCCATGCCCAGTTGGCAGCAGCCTCCTCTGCTGTTTCCTTCTGGAGCCATGCGCTGCTGCTGTGGTCTGCTGTACAAGGTGTCACTGACAGCTGAGACAGTGTGCTGTCCGAGTTGATCGGTGACGTGTGTGTTGATGGAGTGAATGACCCAGGGGTAACAACCGATTGGTTAGGCTGCTGGTTAGGGTGCTGGCTGCTGGAGTTGCAACCCCCACCACATGCCAGCTGAAAGCTGCCGACTGTTGCTGCTGCGTTGCTGCGCACATGTGAAGGTTGAGCGGACAGTAGCTGGCGTCCTTGATCCTGTAGCTGTTGCTGCTGCTGCTCCTGCTGTTGCTGCTGATGTGACTGCTGTGAACCATGCCCTTCACAGGCTTTCCTACGACTGAAACACTTTCTCAGCAGCTGCCACCGTGCTGCTGGAAGGCTGGTGCTGTCAGCGATGCTGGTGTGCTGTTGCATATTGCGCTTGGCCAGTAACGCAGTGATGCCCCCAACTGCTGTTGAGCTGCCCTTTGTTGCATCCCCAGCATCTGATGTGGCTGTGACTGCCGCTTTCGCCACAGTGGCTGCAGCTTCCGAACTGTTCAGCAGATTGCTGGACTGGTCCACCCCACCTCCCTGCATCAGTCACAAGCAGGGTACATGTGTTGCTTCCCTGCAGGATGATGCATCAATGGCACACCAACTGCAGACACCTGCTTGGTAGCTTCAACCAAGTGGTGAGGGCCAACGTCAAGCTCGTAGCTCGTCTCGTGCTTGAGCAAGCAAAGCATGAAGAACAGCAGGGCACAAGGAGTGTGTCCAGATCCCAAATGCCATTGCACTGGAATCGACAGTCACAGTCATGATGGCTTGCTCACGACAGTGCTACCACCAGCCAAGTGATCAAGTCGTCATGCTCCCTGCTTTGAGCCATGCAACTTGCAGTGCAGCAGCAGCAAATTGAGCACCAGTACAGGGTCCTTGCCGGGGGTGAGCAACATCACAGCGCCACTTGCCTTCTGTGCTTGCTCCCACGCCCATACTTCAGGATAGTGCTTGCGTTTGATGTTATCTATGTATTTGTCCAGGCTGCAGATGGGCAGGATGCCTCGATCATAGCTTGCCCAGAACTTGTTCCAGAACAAAGGATCCACGGGCTTGCCCCTGGTCAGATATGCGCCATGATGAGCCATTACAGATCTTTTGACGTTCATCTGCGGCGTGCATAAACTGCACATCCATCTGCACGCGAGCGCCAAGGAGGGTCGCAACTGTTACAGCGCCAATTTAAATCCTCCACCACTTTCACGCTCCAGCTAGCCAAGTAGCTTATGCTTCACAACCATCCAAACAAGAAAGCATTGCTGCAAGCAGGCAAGCGCGTGCCATGGGACGTGGCTGGTACAGGGTCCCGGAAAGGGTTGAGACAGCATTCCAGATTGAAGCCTCTGCCCAGCAAATGCTGCACGACCTGGTCTGATATACAGGCAGCCTCTTCACAGTAGTCACTGAAAACAATAGGGGCTCCAGACCTGTTCATATGGGTTGATATGTAGTAACTGCCATCTGTGACTGCTGCACCGGACATGCTGTGCTGCTGCTGCTGTGTTGGTGCCAGCTGGCACAGCTGCTGCAGGCTTGGCAGCCACGAGGCATAAGCTGGCAACCCTGCATTGGCTGCAAAGACTAGGTGGAAACTGCCTGTAGCTGGTGTGGAAGCAGGAACCCATCCTCCAGGGCTGCCCGCAACAGTGCATGCAGGCTCAGCTTCTGTGTTACGGCAGTGCTCCCAGTCTTCTACTGCATCATGGAAACAAGATGCCCAGCAGCTGACCTGCAAGTTGCCTGTAAACACAACAGCCACAGCATGCAGGAACAGATCAACCGGCTGAGCTGCTGGCTCGTGATGCAAGCATACTGCTTGCCAAGCAGCTGCATGCACTTACATGCCACGGCAGGCTGCACCGTGCAAACCATGACCAGTAAAGGGTAATCCATGGCCTCTCAGGAGGCTATTGGCAGGTAAGCTGGGCATACACATCAGGCTCACCTGTGTGCAGTTGCGGGTTTTCTGTTGCTGACGGGGCTCCACCAAAATGCACTCGGCAGGTTGACTTGTGCAGTCTTTCCGGCACATCAGGTCCGATGAAGTGCAGCTCAATGTTGTGGTGGGGCAGCAGCATGGCGAGCTCAAGGAAGGCTGGTAACAGGGACAGCTCCCCTTGTGGTCCTGCACAATGCAGCAACGCAACGCAGCAACCAGACCCAATTGATCAGCATGTTGTGAGGGCTTCATGAGGAGCACGCAGCGGCTTCTGCGCTACTGGGTGTTGCCTAGAATTTTGAAATAGTGCTGCCTCCTAGAAGCAGAAAGCGGCCCATAGACAGATGCTGACCTGGCTTCCAGCTTGCTTGTATCACCATGCATCACTCTGCAGCCTGCTGCCACTCCCAGGCAGCTCAGAGCCTGGCTGTGCAGTGCACGTGACCCACTGTGTGCATGTGGCTGTCAGGTGCCTACGATCACTCACCCAAGTATGCGATGCGTATGGTGTGCCCTTTGGGTGGCATTGGCCATCCATGGCTTGGCAGAACGTTGACCAGGAGGTGCCACAGGGTCAGTACGTAATGCAGCACCAGCGCTGCAGCAGCAACATCAAAAACGGGATGCTTTCACTGAGGGCTGGTGCACAGAAAGTTGGAAGGTCGCTCATGCATGGACCTTGGTGAATGACGAGGGAGGATATGAATTGTTGGTGTGGTCCTGCTACTGCGCCTTGGGCACTGCTGCAGCACTTGCTGATACATGTACAGGATACCAAGCCAGTATTAGCTTGGGCACTCACCAGCTGGTGACGCCTGAGGCAGCGACCTCAGGCCGTAGTACTGCTTCCAGCTTGCTGCTGGCTGGAGCTGGCCAATCTGGGGCCCAAGCCGCCATGCCGGCACGAGTGTGCTGTCTGACATGCCCCATGCCTGCTGCCATTCATCCACAGTGCTGGGCAGCCACATGCCATCCACTGCCTGGGCGTCTGATGCACTGTGGATATAAGCCTCGCTCGAATCAATGCCGTCTGAATGCTGCTGCTGGTGTTGCCGTTGCTGCCGCTGCTGCTGCTGCTGTGAAGAGAGGTCTGTTTGGGCGTGCGACTCCCAGCAGCGCTGCAGCAGGCCCCCGTCATGGCAGCCCAGACCATCCAACCATACTCCAAGAGCACCCATGTCCTGCAGGCAGATAGACAATGCTTTCAGATCCAGGAAACTCTAAGCAAATGGCAATGCCAGCCCTTGCAGTCTGATCGCAGCAGCAGCCAGACCCCACAGCAGCCACTAAAGTCCAGCAGCCTGCAGTAGCATCTTGGGGGGCTGTGATCAAGCCCACACACCTGAACAGGCCACGGCATATCGTGCTCTAACAACACCTGCAGTAGAAAACGTATGGAGAAAGGTGTCAAACAGCATGCAGCAATGCCGAGCATGGCCCAGCTGCTGGTGACAACATGCTTCTTGCCTGGCCTCTCTCCAACTGCTGGGCCATGCGAGCACACTCCTCTGGGCCATGTGCATATTTGGCGTGCTGGTGCATATGTTCAAAGCAGCAGTAGTGAATAACCCTGCAACCAGGGCATGGTGGGCTGTCTGCATTGCAGCCTGCACCGCAAGCCTGGCACGAAAGTGACATGGACTGACTACACTGACAGGCAGGTCTGCAACAGCTGCCAGAATGGGAATTGGGATATTCAGCTTGAAATATGTGCCTGTGCCTTGCTCAGCACTGCTGCACATGAGAGCTGGTCCAGCCTGTCTCACACTGCTGCAGTGCAGTGCAGGTCACACATGCCAGTCACATTGAACGTCATCGTCGTTCGCTACCGCATGCAACCGTCATGGCATCCCATCGCCATCACAGTAACTTAATGCATTACTTCTTGCGGTTTGGCCGGTGATTCCTCTGTACGTGCTAGTTTTCTGTCTCGGCACTTGCTGTGGAGTGTGTTCACGAGAACTCGGTCCGTTTGAAGCACGCTTCAGCACTTCTGAGGGATCTTCTAGTACTGTTAATACTCTCGGCATGGCTGCAGAAGCAGACCGGCTTGCCATGCCCCCTCCTGCACCAAAAACAGCAGGGACAAGCAGCAAGGTGAGTGATTCCGGCAGTTTCTACGCTAAGCTGCATAGCAAGGACGCCAAATCTGCACAGTGATTGTTGATAGGTGTCTCTTTGAGGTATCAAGGCACATTTTCAGACCAGATGCATCAAGACTGCCACTGGCAGAGGCTTCAGACACACTGCTGTGGAAACGGCATATCGTGCAGCAGCACTTCAGCGCATGCATGGACTATGGTTGAAATGATTTGTATCACAGCCTTATGATGTGTGTGTTGGCTGGATTGCATGCATGGACTTGCCTCCGCAACTTTTGCTGACATGCTCCTGGTATCACGTCCCCCTGCTGCAGCGGAAGCAAGTGCTGGAGGAGGACATCTATGCAGAAGCCATCGAGGCCATCGTGGAGCGGGACTTCTTCCCACAGCTCCCCAAGCTGCAGAACCAGCTGGACTGGCTGCAAGCAGTGCAGAGTGGGGACCCAGCCACCATCAAGCGTGCACAGCTCAACATAGCTCGCCGCAGGGCTGGCCTGCGCACCCCAGTGGCCCACGAAGGGGCCCCACACACAGCAGCTGTCACACCAGGCACTGGCCTGCTGCGAACACCAGCCATGACCCCTGCTGTTGGGCTTGGCAGTGCCACACCAGCAGCAGGGCGCACACCAGCAGGCGCAGCAGCAGCAGCGGCACTGCAGGAGCAGGGGGTGGACCCAGTGGCAGCCCAGCAGCAGGTGGGGGCGCGTGCACCAGGCATCGGCCTCGACCAGTTCTTTGCAGCATACGAGGGCGAAGACAACGCCAGCTTCCAGGTGCTGCATGAGCAGACGCTGGCGCGGAAACGCGCCAAGGTCTCTCACCACCTGGAGGACAAGAACAAGCTGTTGCTGCTGACAGCAGGTGGGCACTCCACAGACGAGTATGGCACGTCTGGCCAGGCGCCCAGCACTGTGCTGTCCACCAAGCACACGCCCAAGAACACCCTGTACTATGACAGCTCGCAGCAGCCGCAGCTTGCCCTCACAGCAGCAGAGAAGGCCACTATCGTGGCTGGCCCACCCAAGGCCATCAACCACATGGGCACTCGCAGCTTGACAGAGGACCCAGAGGGCTCTGGGGCCACCAGCAGCAGCCAGCAGCAGCGCAGCAAGGCGGCAGCGGCCCTGGCGCCAGGCACTAGGGGCTATGGCTACATGCAGACGCCGCAGATCATGCCAGGCGTGGATGCCTCGCCCCTCATGACCTGGGGTGACATTGCCAGCACACCGTTGCGGCTGGACCCTGCAGGACAGCCTGACCTGCAGGGCATGGGGCTTGACCTGGGCCTCGAGGACTATGATGAGGCAGATGCAGCAGCGGCAGCAGCGGGCAAGCAG
>QAXK01012832.1:0-10895 GCA_004335735.1 Chlorella sp. KRBP | reverse complement strand
GCTGTGCTGTGCTGTGCTGTGCTGTGCTGTGCTGTGCTTGGACTTGGGCGCAACTGGAAACAACTGTGCACAATCAACTGTGTGCACAGGTGGTCGAGGACGTCAGTGAGGGCCCCGTGGTGACAGGTCTCAGCACACGTGTGGCAAAGAATGCTGAGGAGCTCAGGAGCCTGTACAACAGCGGGCGCGCAAACAGGGACACACAGGTCAGTATGTGACCCCACCAAGGCCCCCTACCCCACATCCCCTGCCTAACGGCATGCAAGTGGCTGAGATATCACAGCTGCGAATACTAAGGAAGTAGCAACGTGTCAACTTGATACCTTGAAACTGCATGCTGAGTGCAGTTGTTTTTAACAGGTAGGGTGTTGCACGGGTCAGTTCATGTGGCTGCTAGAGCCTGTCAACTGCCAACACCATGATGTACCCCGGTGTAGAAGGTGGTACCATCTGTGTATGCTTGCCTTGCAGATGATGGACCTGGGCAGCGTGCATGAGCGCAGCATGGCTATCTTCACCATCACCCTTGCGCAGTATGCGCCAGCAGCTGTACATGGGGAGGAAGACAGGGTCATGGTGGGTACCTTGGTCGTCAAGGCATGGCATACACACGCCTATCCGTGACATGCTAAGCTAAAGCATGCCTGAAGCTTGGGACGCACACTGCCTGATTGCTTGCCGCGCAACTGCCTTACTACTGCCTGGTGTTGGTACTGACATATGCAGACCTCTAAGCTGGTGTTTGTGGACATGCCTGGGGCTGAACGGTTGGCAATGGATCCAGAGGTGCTGCTGTTGAGGGAAGGGGTCCTGCTCAACAAGTCACTGCTAGACTTCTCTCGGGGTAAGCATTGACACTGTGGCCCATGTCGGCAGATGACACATGTGTACCCAAGCCCCCCATAAAGTGACTTGCTGGACCATAGCCTGTAGGTACAGCCTTGCAACTGTCTGCTGGATCTGGCTGTGAGGCTTGTCAATTCAAGACTGATCATGCGATTCTGCAGCTTCTCAGATTCTGCACATGTGCTAGCAAGACCTGATCAACATGGGTGGTTTGTGGGTGTGGGCTGTGTGGATGTACCTCCGTGCTGTTTGTGCTGTTTGTGACAACGCCACCCTTGCTGCATGCAGTGCTGAGACAGTTGGCACAGGAGGGCAGTGCAGAGTTTGTCGGCTATCAAAACAGTGTACTGATGCAACTGCTGTCAGGTCAGTCCTTGGCAATTTCCAAGCTAGGACTGCTGCTGCACACCAGGTGTGGCGGCTGCAGCTGAGTGGGACTCTCCCTGCTGCAAACTGTGCTGTGGCAGTAGCAGATGTGTTGGGATTGAATCAGATACACCATGCATTCTCTGGTAGCAGCTCAGTATGATTGCCAGCATCTTGAGCCATCTGGGTGGTGTCGTGTATGTTTGGAACTGCCGTGCCTCACGTGGTTTCTGCTCTCAGCCAGGCCTGCAACCCATGGGCTGAGCAGCAGGTTGCGAACTGGCCCCCCTGCATACCTAGCACTGCTCCCTGCTGCTCCCTTCGGCTGCCTGCAGATGTGCTAGGGGGCAACTGCATCACGCTGATGCTGGCGTGTGTGCGGCAGGGTGACTGGGAGACGTCCCTTGCCACCCTGAGGCAGCTTGCAACAGCCAGCAGGTGAGCCACCCAAACAGGTTCACCAAGTGCCGCCATCAGCACAAAGGGGCCACCTCGTGGCGCCGGTTGTGTCTATGGCTGTGAGCATGGGCCTAGGATAGGCACTTCGCTCTCTGTTTGTACCCGACTGTATTCAACCCCGGCACCTCTGGCAGGTTGTTTGCCAACTCCGGTGCGCCCCTCTGCATGCTTGCAAGCTGCCCCATAGAAGCTCTGTGGCCCTGTCTGCGGCTCTAGGCATGTGTTTGCGATGGTGCTTTGACTCTGCTGCGTTCTTATGCCGGTGCTGATCACAGGGTGCAGAACTACCCAGTCATCAATCACAGCAGGGCGAGGGGGCTGCTGCACAAGCTGCGCTTCAGGCTGCTGAGCATCATGGTGCGTGGCAAGCTAGAGATAAGGAAGTACATCCCGAAAGTCAAGGTTTTGATAGGGCGTATGGCATCACTGCAGTGTGTGCAGCACACTGGTGCATCGTGTGTTCCGCCCCACTGCAGGTGCTTGGCAAGGCCGGTCCGGAAACAGCCGCATGATTGGAGTCCTCAGACCGTCCTGCGCACTAGGACTGAGCCTCAATGAATGGAAACAGTTTCGTCTTTTGCACCCTGATGCAGACGATCACCACCCGCCCTTTGCTAGACTGCAGCTTGTGACAGCTCACTCGGTGGGTGAGCCTCTGCTGCTGAACAGCTTCGTCACACACTGACCACATAACTATAGCAAGTTTGAGTTCTGGATGCAAACCGTGTACCAATACGTGAATCACGCTTCGATACCATGAAGAAGGAGTAGACCTCAACACAACACACTCCCTGGCAGATCGCCCAAACTCGTCGACAGATCAAGCAGTAGGCTGCTGCACAACGCATGCTTGACGGTCCCAATACATCACATATATGACTCCTGCTCGCTTAGCTTTCACAATCTTCGCCTGGGTATGGATGTGCATAGCAGCAGGTGCGTGCGTTGACAGCTGCTGCAACGTCAGCACTTTGAGCTGGACCAGCAATGGTTGCCTGCGCACAGCAGCCACGTGTGCATCGCAGCGCCAAGTTGTATGAATGACGGTCAAACCTTTGAGCAGGGTGGATCAAGCTGCCCCTACCATACCCGGCAGTGCCTGGGCAACATGTCAACCCGGTCCCAAGCCACATCTACCCATGGCAGCCCTCACCCATCAACAAGGTACATACATGGTACTGGCTGTGCAGTCGTGGGCTTCAGGGGTAAATGTTACATGCGTTGCAGCCCAGCACCAACACGTCGCAGCAGCTGGGCAGCAAGCGGGTGACTGATCACAGGTTCACCAGCCAAGCAGCTCGCACCTGACTCCAGGACGCAGCTCCTACCCGATTGAACGCAGTCGCCCCTGAGGGCTGGCATCTCCACGTTTTGCAACAAAGCAGCTGCACTATGCACTCTGTGTTGCATGAAGTCCCGGGACAGCCCTGGGCACCCAGCATGGCCCTTTCTGTGAGCCAGATGCTTCCTTTCAACTGACCAGCTCAGGCATGTTGCTGCTGCTGCTGCTACCTTGTGTGTTGCATTCGTTAGGGCCGGTTCAAGATCAACCATAAGCTCAAGCCAACCCGGCTGTTTGAGGGGCAAATATATGGCTCAGGTGCGCTGAGTATGTTGGGGTAGCTCACCAGCAGCAACACGCCAAGGCCTGCAGCACACTAGCAGCAAGTCACTGCAACCAGACCATAGCCAGCAGTATGTTGTCACAGTAAGCATGCCAGCGCCCTCTGCGTGCAGGTTGAGGGGTGCTTTCGAGCTCTGAAACCAGCTCCATGGCCGCCACCTTCCACCCACCATTGTACGCCTGCTGCTGTGCTGCGACTCCTGCAGAGTCTGTTTCCGTGCGCCCGGATGGGCACCTGGTCATGCTGGACAGATACGGCGCAGTACGCGAGGCTCCCAAAAACCCAGACAGCAGCACGCGCCTAGACCCTGAGCCCATAGCTCACCTGGGCCCCGGTCGGCCCCTGGGCTTTACCTTTGATGCGCAGAGCAACCTGGTGGTGTGTGATGCCTTGAAGGTTGGTTTGGCATCATGATGCTGGATGCGTGCCAGATGCAGTGTTGTTTGCCACATCACACACTGAAGCTTGCACCAGCCTCAAAAGTACAGGAGAAAGAGCTGTTCACGTCAGCACTGGTACCGGACTGCTCACACTTCCTGCTGCTTGCTTGCTTGTCGCTGTTGCTGCTGCTTTTGCTGATGCTGGTGGTGCTGCTGTATTGCCTGCTTCTCAGGGCCTGATCATGTACAACATCACAAGCAGGCAGGTGGAGCTGCTGTCCAACCGCGTCAGCAGCAGCTCGGCCATGCAGCCAGACACACCGATCACGTACGCAAATGACCTTGATATTGCCAGCGATGGGACCATCTACTTCACTGACTCCGTCAACATAACCACACACAGGTAAGGGGCTGCAGGAGCATCTTGCCTGTTACCTGACATGTGCAGGCCAAAGCTAGTGCTGTAATACACCACGGCGTCCCGCAACAGCAGCAGCAGACTTGTCTTGGATGATGATTGCAAGTTGCTGCGTCACGCAGCACTCGACCGAAGTCGACTGTTGTGTCGTTGCGCTGACTGCGTGCTGTGTGCACACGCGTTGTCCTGGCTGCAGGAATGCCCAGCACGTCAACAACGTGACCCACATTGTCACCATTCGTGGACAAGCGGGCTTCTACGACACATTCAAGGCCTGGGCTGTGGGAATGCTGCAGGTGCGGCCGTTCGAAGGGCATGCCCACTGCCCAGTTAGGCACAGTGTACCTGAACACCTCCGCAAATTCAGCACCTGCAATAATTCCGTGTCTGCTTGCACGCGTTGCGGTGCCGCAAAGTCAAGGCCAAGGTCCCTGCCTGTTGTCGTTATCCTCGTCCTGCACTAGGGGTACACCGTTGCGCTGTGAGCTTCGGTGTAGATGGGGCATAAACCCAGTGGACGTGGGCAGTTGCACACACTGCTTTGCGGGTGTTCAGGTATGACCTGCCTGTCGCTGCTGCTCTGTTGCCCCTGTATTCCCACCGCCACTGCTTCATCTCCTCTTGCTCCTGCTGCTGCTGGTGGTGGTGATGTTGCAGGGTGCGCCGCAAGGGCGACTGCTTGCATACTACCCCCAGAACCGCACCACGCATGTCCTGGCCTATGGCTTCTTCTACAGCAACGGGGTAGCAGTCAGCAAGGACAAGAGCTATGTGGCAGTCGCTGAGACAGATCAGCTCAGGGTGCTCAAGTGAGTGCCTCAGGCACAGTCTGACTGTGGGGTTGAGCGCGCCTGTCTGTGGAACACACCACTGGGCAGGGATGTCACCACAGCCTGCACTACAACTCGTGACAAAGTACTGCAGCGCCACGCCACTTGGCAGCGCGCATGCTTGGCGCCTGAAGACACAATGTTGCAAGGTACAGACAAAAGTCGCCATGCGACTGTGCTGTGCTCCAATTGCTCTCTATCTTGCTGCATGTGCTTGCTCTGCTGACACCTTGCGCGGTGGCCAGGTTGCATGCAGCACGTACGGCGATGATTGCTCTTGTGCCGCTGCTGCCTACAGGCTGTACCTGCCTCCCCACCCCAGGGCCGGCAAGAGTGACGTCCTGATCAACAGGCTGCCTGGCATGCCAGATGGTATCAGCAGGGCAGCAGACGGGTCGTTCTGGGTGTCCCTTATATCTGATGTGCCTGGGTTCACCAAGTGGTTTAGCCTGCCTATAGTACGCGGGATCTTGGGGTATATCCCAGGTACGAGCTGACACTGGCATGCTCTTGTTGGCATGTCACAGTCGATCAAACAGTACTGCAACATGTGGTGCTAACAAGGGCTGGCACTGTTCCATGCTGTGCTGGCTGGAGACCCGCACAGGCTACCATGCTGCGCTGGGATACTATGCGTTGCACAAACACAGTATGTAGGGTGCTCAGTGCACATTCATCTTGAAGCAGCATACTGCCCCCTGAATCAGCACGCGTATGGGTACTGCTTCAAGGGGTGTGGTACAAATGCCAGTGCCAAGTCTCATAACTAATGACCACCACCAATGCCAGTGCCAAGTCTCATAAGTTATCACCACAAAATGGGTATGCTGTGTTGTGCTGTGACCTGCTGTGGCCTGCAGAGAACTGGCGCCCCCAGCTTCCGACGTGGGGCGCTGTCCTCAAGGTGTCAGAGTCTGGGGAGCTGCTGCAGTGGCTGGTGGACCTGAAGGGCGAGGTGGTCAGCAAAATCTCGTCTGCACACGAGTACGCAGACCGCCTGTACTTGGGCAACCTGGCCGGGGATTACGTCAGCTACGTGGACCTCACTCAGCTGCCGCCAGGCGGGTCTTTGGCCGATGAGTGAGGGTCACGTCAGCTGCTGAGGAGCTGTAAGCCTGCCAGCATCATTGCTACCCCAGCAAGGGGTGGCACTTGTGCCTCCTTGCATCACAATTGTGGGGCTGCCATTTGATGAGGTGGCGTTTACGCGGGCTGAGACGTGGCTGCAGCCATGCGGCTTGTCAACAAGCAAGTGGCGGAGGAAGAATATCGGTGAATTGGCACCTAGGACCGATGTTGTGTGTGGCTCGTGTGGTTTGCTGCATGGTGCTGCTAGCTCGCGGCTGGCAGGGTCATGCAGCAAATGTGGCAGCCGCTCTCGTGGTGTACGCACCATAAACTCAACCGACCCACTCCTGTGCTTCCTACAGAGAAGAATGGCCCAGCAGACTCAGCAGTACGTATGTGCAGGCAGGCAGGCAGGCATGGTCAGTGTTGCATGCATGGTTCCTATGCACTCGTGGTGGCTGGCATGTGGCATGCCCATACCGCGTGTCCATATTATCTGTCAGTATGTTGAGAACATGCAGGGTCCTTGCAAGCAGGCTATGCTTTCATGGACCTTGCCTTTCTGCCCAGTGAGCCCCTTGTTGGCTTCCTTGATGGGTGCAGCTGCCATCTGGGTGTGACTGCCAGATTTTGATACGCATGACCGTCAGGCAGGTATCGTGTTTCTCAGCTGTCGCCGTTGTCTGCTATGATGCCAGTTGTATGGGTCGGTTCAAAAGCTCCAGTTGGCAAGTGCTTCATGCATAGACATGCCATTGTTGGCATGTACTCTGGGAATGTTGTTCCCTCTGTTGTAACGGTAAAGTCCACCTCAGCCTCTGTGTACATGCAGAGTACACCGAACACATAGGCAAGCCAGGTGCTGGCAAGGTTTGTGGCAGAGCAACCCCTACCTCGGATCACCATCACTGGCAGCTGCCGACTTCTCAAAGGCCAGCGCGCCACCCTGTATGTACACTGTGCACCTTAGAAGCTTATTGTGGCAGCCGATGTGGCTATGCGCATGTGAGAGAGCTGGGGCTACTTGCAGGCTCTTGGCGACATATGCTGTGCTGCGCTGTACAATTGCAGGAGGAGCGGGAGACCTTGCGTGAGCAGCTGTGTGCTGTACCTGCAGAGGCAGACCCAACTGATATCGCCATCAATGTCGCCAAGGTGGGTGGCCCTTGCAAGCAACGTGTTTGCATTGGCAGACATCATGCTGACATGACTGTGATGATGCTGAGGGCTTCAACTCAAGCCACACTATCAGGCGTATGCCGCTGCTTGGCTCTGTGTCCCCACCTGGACGCTGACCTCTAACCAATGCCAACTGCCGCAATTATCTCATGCACAGCTGAGGGACCTGGAGGCCCGCCTGCTGCAGGAGAGGGAGGAGAAGGCAGTCCTCACAGGTGAGCCGACAAGATCATGCACCACGCAGCCACATGCGCAGAGGGTGTCATGTGCGTGCCTCGGCCAGAAGCAACCTTGCAGCACCGCAGACATGATGGGGCTGTCAGCAGTAGGCCCTCAGGCTCAGGCTCAGCTGCTGGAGCGGTGATCAGCCAGGCATGGGCATGTGCTGAAGACAGCTGTGTGGGTTTGCACTCGAGACAGCCGCCTGCGCATGTGCTCGAGACAGCCTCATGGGCGCAGGCACACAAAGGGACCAGGCATCAAATGCATCCACTGGCTGGCAGCCAACCTCACAGCTTGTGATGTGCCGTTGCGTACATGACTTCCCAATCAGGTGAGAAGGCAGCCCTGATGGCGAGGCTTGCCAAGCTCAAGGATGCAGGGGCTGGGGAGCTGCGGGAGAGGGCAGAGCTGCAGGATGCCCTTGTGAGGTGAGGGTGTCGTACCTGGGAGGCTTCAGCTGTCGCAGAGAATTCGAGCACTGGTGACTGTTTTGTGCTTCAAGGAGGTTGTGGTGTTTAAAGCCATTGTGCAGGACAGCAGTGATGCCGGGTCAGGGGTGCCGCCTCTGTGTTTGTGTTGGATGTCCTTTACCGTCGCGACCGCAAGTGGGCATTGTCCTGACCACTCCTGTACATTATCGCCCTTGGCTTGACTCTGCAGGTCTGAAGAGCAGCGGCTAGAGATCTCCAGGGCCCTCATCGACTTCCAAATGGAGACGAATGAAGCCAAGCAGGGGTGGACCAACACAAAGTGAGCACAACAGATGTTTCAGCCTACTCAAACGCCGTCTTGCAGCCTGTCAGAGGCTTGCATGTGACACACAGAGTGGCTCTGCCTGTCTGGGCTGCTGTGCACGCACCTGTCTGCTGCTGCAAACCCACACAAGGCAGGGCAGCAAGCCCCACAGCCCTGTGAAGCAACGTCTCACTTGTGCCACACGAGTACCATCATCCTGGCAAAGTGCATCACATTGGTTGTGCTGTCATTTGACTGACGCCACTTCAGGTCGTGTATGTGCGTGTTTTATCCATCATAAAAAAACTTGATGCAGTCAACGGCGATGCAACTTGGGTGTATGGCCTGCAGGTATGCCCTAGAGCAGCACATCATGGAGCTGGAGTCAGGTCGCCTGGAGCACCACGTACGTGTGGAGGACCACGTGGCGTTGGCGGACGAGCGGGACAGCTTGGCGCGGCGGCTCAGGGAAGCGCACGACGAGACCAGCAGGCTGCGGAAGTTGCTGGAGGCTGAGCGTGAACAGGTGCACATGCTTGCAATGACGCCCTGCGAAACACGTTATGAAATGCGTCACAACCGCAGTACTGCTGCAGCCGCCTGCTACACCAGCAGTTGTGACTCACAAGATGCCGCCTGCTGGCACCCGCTGCCATCGGCAGCTGTGACTCAGGTGTCCGCCTGTCTGTGTTCTTGTGTCTTCGCAACAGTCTGCCGAGTCACTCAAAGAAGTGCGGCGTCTGAACAAGTTGCTGGCGGCACTAGAGGCGGCATCAGCAGGTGTGTCGTTGAGTCTGGTTGCTGTGCACTCTTTGCATGGGTCTGATTGTGTGGCATAGTAGCAAGGCACACATCAATTTGTGAAACACCAGCAACAGCACTCCACCTAGGCCTGTGGGTGACCGGCAGAGCTTCCGAGCGTGCCGGCATGCCATGCTCACTGACCTGGCATGTGCCTGGCAGTCTGGTAGGTTTGATAGGTGGCTGGCCAACATGGCTTGGCCAAATGCATGTACAAAATGCATGTACAGCATGGCTAGCTCTGAGTGCCGTGCGACTCGCAGTGCTATGCAGCGACTGTGTGCCTTGCTGCTGCTGCCGGTGCTGCTGCTGCTGCTGGCACAATCAGGTGACTCCTCTGCGCTCCTCGGAGGCACTGATGAGGAGGATGAGTCATCACTTGGGCCCCCCTCTGCTGCAGACAGGGCTCGAGCCCAGGCAGCAGGACGGTCAGCTCCCTCAGCACCTGCAAACCCAGCCAAGGTCAACCTTGCTGAAGTGCGGCTGCAGCTGCAGCGGCAGCTGAAGCAGCAGGTGAGGCCAGGGGGTGAGGCTGGGACGTGGAAAGCACCGCCACAAACAGCAGATGCTGTTGAGCAGCACATATGGTTTCAGGAGACAGCAGATGTGCGCAGTGTCCATCAGGCGCATCGAGTGGACAGCCAGTTTGGCATGTGGTGCTTGTCGCCAAACTCATGCATGCGTGACTCAAGGCAACCACTTCTTGTGAACACACACAATGCAGGAGCGCCGCATCGCAGAGCTCGAGTCGCAGCTGGCTGAGTCGCAGCAGCAGCTGGAGGCGGCGCAGAGCAACAGGACAATCACACAGGAGGCCCTAGATCAGGCACGCACGCTGTTCAAACGCAAGATGGAGGCGGCCGCTAGGGAGGTGGCTGAGCTCTCGCAGCGCGTGGCACTGGCCGACGGGTGGGTCCCTTCTGTGCTGTATTGGCTGTTTTGCTGCGTACGTACATGTGTGGAGGTGGTGTGTACAACTTAGACAAGCGATAAGTAGTTACGGCGTCCAACAAGATTGGCTATGTGTGTGCAGGGAGTCCCTGACAGCCCGGGTCTTATCCTGCTGCACCCTGACGCCCTGCGGTTCGTTGACTCAACTCAGAGTCAACCGTGTACCGTGGTTACCACCGCTCCCGCCCTGGCCCCTTCTTTGCTCTGGCCTTGCTCAATCTTTGCGCTGTCGCTGCTCTATAACTGTCCTGCCCTGCCCTGCCTCACAGGGAACCCGGCCACATGCTGGCTGTGGGTCCTGACGAGCTGCTGTCCAAGGCTGTCCGGTACCTTGAGGAGGTTGTGCAGGTACGTGTGGCTGCCTGTATATCTGCATATATATGTATGTGTCTCCATGCATGTGACTCAGCACCTCAGGCGTCTTTGTTTGTATAAGGCCCGCATACACGCGTGCGTGCCTCAAGTGTGTGGCTGCAATTCAGGAGTATCCGCGCCATGGTGATGGCTGCATGCACGCGTGTATGGAGGTATGCAAGGCCTGCACGTATTGCATGCAGCCATCAACACTTTCGGCTGCTGTACTTGCTGTGGCTGCCGCTTCTGCTGCTACTGCTGGTGGTGGTGGTGCCGCTGCTGCTGCTGTGGGTCACACAGGCATGCCAGGACAGCCTGGCGGAAGCTCGGCGTGATGCGGACGGCCTGTCAGCCAGGCACACGCAGCTGCGGCGGCGCTGCAGGCAGCTGTACATCGGCTACAGGGGGCTGCGGTACAAGATGGAGGACGAGTGGCCCAACGGTACAGTTGTGCACATGGGGAGGGGCGCATGCATGTGTGGGTGGATGGGGGCGTGTATGGCTTTCAAGTATAGTTGTAATGTAGGCTAGACTGATAGACACTGGAGGCTAGTGTTTCATCTGAGGCTGAAGGGCCAGCTGGAGCAGGTATGTGGCCAGGAAAACACCAGATAAAAGGCTGAGGCTGAAGGGCCAGCTGGAGCAGGTATGTGGCCAGGAA
>QAXK01012830.1:0-17805 GCA_004335735.1 Chlorella sp. KRBP | reverse complement strand
CAGCATCAGCACCAGGGGCTGCTCCAAGGTGCGCAGCAGTGGGCAGGTAGTGTCCAACATGCTGTGGGCGTGTGTGCAGCTGCAGACGCAGCCCAGCCACACGTTCCTGCTGGCGACACAGAGCTGGCTGCAGCAGGCTGCTGCTGGCCAGCCACACGGTGGCCATGGGGGCTCAGGGGGTCTGCAGCAACAGCTGAGTGACCAGGCAGTTGCCAACAGTCTTTGGGCACTAGGCAAGCTGTATCAACAGCAGCAGCCGCTGCCGGAGCTGCCGCCGCTGCAGCAGCAGCAGTCTGCGGGGCCGTATGGCAGCAGTAGGAAGGCCCGGGGTGTGTTGCGCAGCTGTGGGAAGCTGCTGTGGCAGCTGGGTACCCCCAGGCTGGCAGCCACCAGCAACCAGCACCTGTCCAACATGCTGTGGGGCGCTGGTGTGCTCCAGCTGCAGCTGCAGCCGGCTGCTGTGGATGCTGTGATGCAGCAGCTGGTGGTGCGGGCAGGCAGCCTGACAGACCAACAGGTGTCAAACCTACTGTGGGGCCTGTCACACCTGAAACAGAGCACACAACAACAACAACAACAACAACAACAACAACAGCAGCAGCAGCAGCAGCAGTCACTGGATGTTGGTGTACTGTCTCACCAGCAGCAGCATCTACAGCAGCAGCCACATCAGCAGCAGCAAGTTGCAGACTGCTTGGAGCAGGTGCTGGCAGCACAGCAAGGCCGACTGCAGCACTTCAGCAGCCAAGCGATTGGCAGCACACTGCTGAGTGTGGTGCGGCTGCAGCACATACCCGCAGACACTATCCTACATGCCTGGCTGCAGGCGTTGGAAGGCAGACCCCTGTCCAACAGTGTCGACGTAAATGCTGCTGTAGAAGCCTGCTGTGCGTTGGCGTTGCTGAGGCGGCAGCAGCAGCAGCAGCAGGCAGCAGCTGCGCAAAGGAGCAGAGGCCTGCGCAGCAGCAGCAGCAGCTTTGGCACGAGCGCAGACGGGGCATGGCTGCAGGGTCTGTGTGCCTTAAGTGTCAGCAGGTTGCGTGTGTTTACGCCACACCAGCTGTGTGGGGTGGCCTGGGTGATGGGTGTGCTGCAGTTCCGGGCACCTGCCTCATGGCTCGTTGCTTGGCAGGAAGCAGTCAGCAGCAAGGCAGACGACACTCTGCCTGCTGCCCTGGCTGCTCGGCTGCTGTCTGTGCTCCAGTCCCTGCCTGGCATTGCTGCTGTAGGTGGCGTGGCCCTGCAGACCACACGCGTACGGCTGGCAGAAGCAGCGGCGGCGTCCGTCACAGCAGCAGCTGCAGCGGGGCGGGCCAACCCCTGTGACGTTGCGGCTGCTGCGACATGTGCTGCGTCTGTGCGCAGCAGGGGCAGTGTGCAGTGGGTGCAGCAGGTGCTGCAGGTGCTGCCTGCCGTGTTGCCCAGCTGCACCACCAGGCAGCTGGCAATGGTGTTGTCTGCTGCTGCTGTTGTGCAGGTGCCGCTGCAGCCTGGCCTGTTGTCTGCAGCGCTGCAGGAAGCACAGGACAAGCAGCGGCAGCAGCAGCAGGTGGGCCTGAGCACTGTGCGCCTCTTGGTTGCTGTTGCCAAGCTGACACGTCAACAGCAGCAGCAGCAGGGTCATCCCTGGAGCACCAGCCAGCAGCCGCAGGTGACCAGTCAAGAAGCAGGCGCGCACCAGGATGCACAGCAGCAGCAGCAGCAGCAGCAGCAGCAGCAGCAGCAGCAGCAGCCAGTGCTGCAGCCGGACCAGCAGCGGCTGCTCCAGTGGCTGCAGCAGTCTGTGCCGCTGCTGCTAGTGGCGGCAGCCCCGGCCTCCTACCTCAGTGCCATGGCGTGGGCCCTGGCTGTGCTGTGCTACCACCCAGGTATCAGCTGGCTGGACGCCTGGGCACAGCACAGCACAGCAGCACTCCCGCTCATGGGGCCCCAGCAGCTGGCCTCCTGTGGCTGGGCCCTGACTGTGCTCAGGTACAGGCCCTCTCCGCTGTGGCTGTCTGGCTGGTCGCAAGCTGTAGCACAGCATGTGGCGGCTGGTGTACTGCCTGCCAGGAGCTTTGCCCTGCTGCTGTACTGCTCGGCAACGCTGTCGTGCCCTGTCAACACCTCCTGGCTGCGTGCTGTGGGGATGTTGGCAGCCCGGCAGGCTGGCTCCTGGACCCTGGCTGACGTGGCAGACGGGTTGTGGGGTTTAGGGCAGTTGGGGCTTAGGGCTGTGGTAGAGGAGGAGGTCCTTGAGGTGCTACTGGGCCGACTGGTGGATGTGACAGCAGCGCCGGGCCAGCTGCAGCAGCTGGGTCCACACAAGCAGCTGCAGGTCCTCCAGGCTGCAGTGCTGCTGGGACCTGGGCCAGACGGCATGCAGCAGCAGCAGTGGTCCAGGCAGCCGTGGAGCCTGGAGCTGAAGCACAAGCGCAGGCGCAAGCTGCGCTGGCTCAACTTCAGGGCCAGGAGCAGCGCAGCCTTTGCTCGGCAAGCTGCAGCAGCAGCTGCTGCGGCCGCACAGCAGCAGGCAAGCAGCAGCAGCAGCAGCAGCAGTGGGGGTGCCAGCAGAGAGGCGCTTGCAGCTGTGGTGGGCAAGGCTGCTGTGGTGGCTGCAAAATACGTTGCCGTCAAGTCAGGCAGGGACCCCGCAGCAGCAGCAGGAGAAGGCGTTGTCGCCACACATCAGCCAGCCCATTGGCACACCTCAACAGGCCCTGTCTCAGGGCATACTGCCCCAGAAGACAGCTCCTACAGCCTCCTACACGGACGGCGGTGCTTCCACATACAGTGCTGTCAGCACAGCCACAGCCCCCTCGTTCACCACAGCAGCAGCAGCGGCAGCAGCAGCAGCAGGGCACCTAGGCAGCATCCACAGCGGTAACAGTAAAGTGTCAGTTGTGAGCGCTGGAGGCGGGGACCAAGGGCAAGAGTGGCTGCTGGCAGCAGCGTACAGTGACGGCATCGATGGGGACTCACAGGGCGGATCATGGGCCGGCTCTCACCGCCACCTTCCCAATGCATGGTAAGCTACATCGACTCACCGTACGTCTGACACTGTATGGCATACAGGTGGGATGCAAGTAGCTGCATGCAGGTACTCAAGTACACATGTACACACCTTTCAGCGCCTGATGCAGATTGAAATGGCAAACTCATGGCCACCATAGTATGAGTTAAGTACATGTACCCATGCCTGCATGCATTCATGCCTCCCACCTGGGGTTCATACAGCTGTTGTCAAGACGAATGCAACAGCAGCAGGAGCGTTGGCACTTGAGTCTCAGACACCACATTGCAACCTTTGTCTGACACAGCCTCCATGTTGCTGCTGCTGCTGCTGCTGTTTTTCCACAGGGAGGTCTACCGCTGCATGCAGAACTCCAGTGCCGGGGGCACTGATGTGGCACTGCCAGCGCCAGCACCAGTAGCACCAGCAGCAGCAGCAGCAGCAGCAGGAGGTGCCCGCCTCTCCACGCAGAGCTCACCAAGGGTGTCCACCGCAAGTGCTGCTACCACAGGCAGTACAGCAGCCGAGGTTGCTGCTATGGCGAGGGCTGGTCGGCTGGCGCTCGAACGCATGACAGCAGCAGCAGCAGCAGAGCAGCAGGCCGCGCGGCCATGGAGGCAGCAGCAGCAGCAGCAGCAGCGGCTTGCGGTTAAATCCCGCAGGGCTCAAGTACGTTATAGTGTGACGAAAGCAGGTGTCAGGCATGTTGGGGGATCAGGGATGGAGTGAGTGAGTGACTGGGACACACCTGCGGCTGTATCTCTGCAGTGTCTGTGCATTTGCCAATCACAACAGCAACAGGTGCAGCAGTACCAATGGATCTCCTGGCATTGCTGGTGCTGCTGTTGCGTATTGTATGGTTTTGTTCACTGTGTCAGCACTCCTAGCCTTCTGTCTGTCACGTTTGTTTGCATGGGGTGCGCTTGTGCGCAACACAGGGTGTAGGCTGCGTCACACTTGCAGTTTGGCTTATCCGACCCTGCATAATAGTCAGCACAAGATTACCCAGCACTACGCAGGGTTCTTGAGGCATCCACTGGTAGTGGCATCTGGCAGCTAGCAGCTATGGACCTCTAGCAGCCTGGCCTGCTTTATTGGCAGCAGAGCTGATTTACCTGTGTTGGTAGTTACAACAGTGCTGCCATGTGTGCCTGCTTCTACTGAAGGCGCACCATGCAACTCCCAATACGTATCTTGTCCGTGGGTGTAGATACTTAGTGTTGATTGCACACACTTACATACCTTACCCCCTGGTATATATACAACCAGCCACACCCTTATTGCTGATACTTTGGCACGGAGCCAGCTTTCTCTTTTGTTACTTTTGCCAGTGGGCCACTTGATATGCGTACATCAGCACAGGTATTGCTGTATACACCCCATTGTGGGTACCTTGCACCTCCTGCTACATTATGCTATGCCGGTTGCCTACAAGGGGGCCTTGTGAGGCTGTAATTGCTCCTCACAGGCCTACTGGGCCGTATTCTACTGACCCTTGCACACAACCCGCTACCTATCAATCTACCAATGCCAGCAATTGCAAGTTTTGTTACATATTTACGTGAAGCCCAGCTGGTGTTTTGTTGAAATGTTCATCAGCCCCAGTTGGGCAACAGCATGGCTGCCATCTGCTTGGTGGCCGTCTGCTGGGGCATCATAGGAACAACCCCCCCGCAGTTGTGGTGCTTGCTATCAGATATTGGTATATACATGCTCGAGAAGAGGGCATGTCCGGGGTTTTGCCCTGCTGTGCTACATAAACAATTGTCATGACATATACATACAGCCGTATGGCTGCCAGTTACCATGGTGGCTTGCCGTGTTTATGTATCGCTTTCTCTACAAACCAAGATTGCATGTATGCGCAGTTCCGTGTTGTGCTGGATTCTTGGCATATTCACGTATTCCCCTTCCTTCTTATATGTTCTTGGATAGTATGGTCAATCACTATGGTCTGAAGTGTATGTCTGTGTGCACGGGACACTGTGTCTTGCCGGATCCAGCCTGAGAACATACTTATAAGCTCGCCCGGATTCTCTAGGTGAGGACAGGGTCAGCAGTACTTAGTCTGGCTCTACATCATTTGTGCGTGCTGTCTTGTCAGTCTGAAGGTTTGAAATGGAAGTGACCCAGCTTCTGCATAATGGAGCTTTATCCTGGGCATCTTCGGGCAGCCTGGGCATCTTGTCAAGTTCAGCTGTCATGCATGGCCATGTGCAAGCCTTGCACGGGGCAGCCAGGTCACCTTTCTTCGTGCCACCGGCTTGCTGCAACAAGAAAGGTTTTAGCATAAAAAAAATGTAATATTCGACGCAAACCACCGTCACCGCCCAATGTCTGATGTATGGCACTTGTGACATGATCTGACTGTACCAACTGTTGTCATCGACAGATACCTTGCGGTCGGACCGAACAAGGACATTGCACCGCACAATTTTCGTACCGAAGAGATTCAGCACCTGCCCGTAGCATGTGGCAGGATTGAGACAAGACAGTACCTCAGCATAGCTGATCACAGAGCACAGAAGGAGACCTAGCACCTAGGTGCGTCTTGTCACCAGTGGCCACTCATGTGTGTCGCTGAAATAACCCTTAAGTGATGTGCCAGCATACCGTACCATCAGCAACCGGAACTTGCTCCAGCAACAGCAACAGCAAAGGCAGCAGCAGCAGCTGGGACCAACAGCAGCAGTCACATCATGTCCTCACTCCTGCTGCGGTTCCCAGACGGGACAGAAGTACCACTGGACGCTGCTATGACGCACGGGCGAGGCACGCACGCATCCCTGGTCGACAGCTTCCTCAGTCGGCAGCACATGGGCCTGTCCCCTGTCGAGGGGCTGCAGGAGGTCGTCATGCTGACTAACCTTGGCAGGAACCGTGAGTACCGCCTGTGACTAATCAGGCAGCTTGCCGGCCATGTGTGATGAATTGTTTGATGTCTGCATGCGTTGATCCCTGAGCCTCCTTGTACTATGGCTGCTGATCAAATGCACACAGCCCCCTTGTGCCCAGCAGCTGGCTTGAAGCCTCATCCTACCTCCCGACCTGCCCCCAGCCCTGCCGAACGCCCTGCATTTGTCCCTGTGTAGTGGATCTCTCACTACACAGGGACACGGGGTGTTCAGATGTATCCTGCACCATGCAACACATACAGTAACGGTATAATGGGCACGTACCAATATAATGTAGAGCTGCCAGGCAGTATGTGGACTCGCACCCAGCTCCCTGCCACATCTGCTCTGTGCTCCTGCTGCTGCTGCTGCTGCTGCTGCTGCTGCTGATGTGCTGCTGTTTTGCTGTCCTGCAGCCCTGCAGGTCGAGACACTGTCAGCAGAGGGCGCCTGGCAGCCTACAGCCACACTGCAGCAGGGTGAGGACACATGCCTAGGGGCCAACAGCAGGATCTATGTCACCTCCAGACCCCAAACCACAACCCTCACTCTGCTGAGCAGCAGCAGCAGCAGCAGCAGAGGTGCTGCCTTGGCACATTCCGAATCGGCTGGTACGCAGCCACCACCACCAGCAGCAGCAGCAGCAGCAACAGAGGTAGCCCCAGCAACGCTGCATTATGACTCAGACGCTGCACTGGCAGCAGCATTGGCTGCAGAGGAAGCAGCGATACTGCTGGAACAAGATGCAACAGCAGCAGCAGCAGCAATGTACAGTAGTGATGGCGACCTCGAACTGCCACCTGCAAAGAGGCACAAGGCCGCCGCCGCCGCCACAGCAGCAGCAGCAGCAGCAGAAGGGGTGCCCACCCCTCCCCCTTTTGGCGAATCTCCTTTCTCTCTTCTTGCCGTCAAGTGAGTTTCGCCGGTAGCAGTCACACATAAGCTACAAAGCAAGGCTTCTATTCAATTAATAATTAATTAATGATTGATTTTATGTAAGCGTACGGCTTGCGCATATTGCGTGGGCCACACAGCAGGGCAGATGGCTTCTCTAGTGCTTGCACTAAACCCTCTGATGCATCTGTCCTTGGCTTTCCGCCTCTGCTGCTGCTGCTGCCGCTGCTGCTGCTGTTGCTGCTGCAGTAACCCCGCCTTCCGCCCTGCCTGGAACCAGGGCTGCCTTGGTGCCCGCCTGTCACAGCTGGTGCAGGGGGACATCAGCCTGGCACTCGTCAGCAACTACATGTTTGACTGGGACTTCTTCCCCCTGCACTGCTGCCCAGGGCTGCTGACAGCAAAGCAGGTGGGTCAGCGGTGTGCCCCACTGCTGTGTCTGTTTGACTGGGACGTGCTTGTTTGATTGGGACTTGTTTGTTTGACTGCGACTCTTTTCTCCTGCACTGCTGCCCTGAGCTGCTGACAGCACAGCAGGTACGTGAGAGAGTGGAGCCTGCAGAGTCCACAAGGGGGGGTGGCAGCTTCTTATGCTGCAGTGCCCGGTCATGGTTTGCACTGTGCTCAATTGTTAACCGCTCCCTTGCCTTACCCAAACCGTTTGGCACACATAGTAAAGCCACCTCCACCCTCACCCGTTGGTTTCCGTTTTCTCAATACACACATGTGCATGTCGTGCTGTTCGAGGGGCTGGCCAGGCGCCAGAAGGGGCCTGAGAAGGCACCCAACCCCATCAGCTGTGCCAGCACGTTGACCTCCCCCTTGCCCTGACCAAACACAAATGGAAAAGCCTCCTTCACCCTCACCCGTTGGTTTCCTTTTTCCCAACACACAACATAACAACAACAATATTCAACACACGTGTGCAGGTTGTGCTGGTCGAGGGGCTGGCCAGGCGCCAGAAGGGGCCCAATGGGACAGGCTGGTACCAGCGGGCACAAACCATAGCTGCACAAGCACAGGCGGCTTTTACAGCAGCAGCAACAGCAGCAGCAGCAGCAGCGGAAGGAGGGTGTGTGTCGGCCCCCGAGATCTGCTGTCACTCCCCGGAGTGTGAGGGCTGGGGGGTGCACCACACCAAGGCGTTTGTGCTTGCGTATGCAGACGGCGGGGTTCGAGTCCTGGTCCACACGGCCAACCTGCTTTTTGGGGACTGCAACAGCAAGACGCAGGGGCTGTGGTGGCAGGTGAGGGGGCAGCTTCCGTTCTACCAGTGTGCTGGGCTGGCCTGGTAGGCCTAACAGGTGACGCAGAGCCTGTGGTGGCAGGTGCGGTCCGCCTGCACCACATGTTGACAAGTCAGTGCACAAGCCGCTTGCCCGTCTACATCCCAGTTGGACTGTAGACACTGTCCAACCCTGGCCATCAACATATGTGGGACTCCACTAAGTGCGGTCCCCACTGGATGCTGGCTTGTACTGTGCAGGACTTCCCACCCAAGCAGCAGCAGCAGCAGCGACAGCAGCAGCAGCAGCAGCAGCGGGCGCCAGATTTCGAGCGCGCGGTGTCGGCATACGTCCACAGCCTGAAGCTGCCGGGGCCCTGGGCCAGGCGAGTGCAGGACGTCATCGCGCGGGCCGATTACTCTGCTGCCAGGGGTGTGCTGGTTGGGAGTGTGCCTGGCAGACACGAAGGTGGGCTGTGAGAGTTGGGGGCTGTGTGTGGACTCCACGGGGTTGCAGCGAACTGCATGCAAAGTCATGCCCATATGCAAAGCATCTCTATCAGCTGGCTGTGCTGTGGTACCTAGTAGCCAGTATGATAGATGGGCGCTGTGTGACTGGACAGGGGGCTGTAAGAGTTGGGGATTGTGTGTGGAGGTTGCAGCAAACTGCATGCAAAGTCATGCCCCTATGAAAGCATGCTGATCAGCTGACACGCATCACGTCCAGGCCCGACCTCAGTGTGTCGGTCGTGCACATGTAGCTGACATGAACCAATACACTATGACCTCAATGCTGATCTGTTGATGTCTGATTCACAGCTGTTCAACAGTCAAGCCCACCCAAGCCTCCTTACTAAGGCAATGATTGCAATTGCCTCCCTATCCGCTGCACCACGCCAACTTGGCTTCGCAGGTGCTGCACGTGACATGTGGGGTCACATGGCCTTGAGGAAGGCCCTGCAGCAAACCCACCTCCCCGCCCGCTTTGCATCAGCCGAGACAGTCCTGCAGTGCAGCTCCCTGGGCACCCTCAGCAGCAAGTGGCTGGAGGAGCTGCAGGATAGCTTTAACGCAGGACAACTGGGAAATAATGTCACCGACTCAGATGCTAACGCAGGGCAAGCTGTCCACGACAGCTCGACAAACGCAGGGACGAATGCAGGGAAAGGGGCGGGCAGTAGCGCTGCTGGGGATGCGGGTGGCAGCAGGGGTGGCAGCAAGCAGCAGCAGTGGCCGCAGCAGCAGCAGCGGCAGCAGCGGCAGCGGCGCCCCCGACTGCACTTTGTGTGGCCGACAGCTGAGGATGTGCGGGGGTCCATCGAGGGCTGGGCGGCTGGGGGCAGCATCCCTGCACGCGGCCACAACATCAGGTCTGATTGCCTGCAGCAGCTGTTCAGGAGGTGAGTTTGCATGTCTGCGTGTGGTTTGTTTGGACAGTTTGCGTTGTACAGTTTGCTTTGCTCAATGCGAAAAGCAATCCGCCCAAGCCACCTCTTGCACATGAGTTGGCCACCCAAGAGTTGGTAGAATGCACTTGTGTCATGTTGTGTGTAAGCAGTCAATTGCCCCAAAACAGTGCATGCAGCTGTCAAATGCATGATGTGCTGCATGTGTATGTGCACACATGCAACTGCTGCTGTGTCTGTTTGACATGCAGGTGGGGCGGTGGGGCTGTGGGCAGGCAGGAGGCCATGCCACACATCAAGACCTTCAGCCGCTTCATTGCCATACAGCAGCAGGAGAGTGCAGGGTCTGGCCATACCCCAGCCTTTGAGCTGCCCTGGTGGTGTGTGACGTCACACAACCTGTCTAAAGCAGCGTGGGGCGAGCTGCAGAAGAATGGGCGGCAGCTGTTCATTCGCAGCTTTGAACTGGGGGTGCTGTGCTTGCCTGCTTTGGAGGCGGTATACCGGTGTCACCCACACAGGTGTGGTGCTGCCAGGTGCTGTGGTCGGGTCCTTGCTGTGTCAGGTGTCGTGGCTGTGTTGTTGTTTCGGACTGCATCTTGTGTCTTGATGTGGTGCAACATGTGTCGCCGTGCTGTAGCACAAATCAATGACCGTCAGTATGTTGAGAGTGATAATGGAGGGATTCAGTATGTCCCAGGTGACATCAACACGTGGTCAAATGACTACTCAAGATGAGTCACTTGCATGCACCACACGGCAACCAACAGGTAGATTCTGCTGCTGCCGCCGCCACCGCCGTTGCTGCTGCTGCTGCTCTGCTGCTGCTGCTGCTGCTGCTGCTGCTGCCCTCAGGCTATACAGCTGCACCCCACAGCGTCCTGGAGTGGTGCCACGCAGCTGCACTGGGGAGGTCCGCTTCTTTGCCTGGAACCAGCCACCTTCACCAGGAGAAGCAGCAGCATCAGCATCAGCAGCGACAGCTGAGACAGGAGCAGCTGCAGCACCAGCAAACGCAGCAGCAGCAGCAGCTGCAGCTCCTGCAGCAGCTACTGCCAGTCCTGCTGCCACCACCAGCAGCAGCCTATCACCTGTTGGTGGCAGTAGTCCTGCTGCTGCTGCTGCTGCTGGTTGTGTCGGTGGTGATGCTGACAGTGGTGGCGTGTTACATGTGTACCTGCCTGTGCCCTACACCCTCCCACCTGTCAGCTACGCCAGCAGCACTGGCGTTGATAGGCCCTGGAGTGTGGACGAGCACTTCCCTGGCAGAGATAGGTTTGGTGACCCTTGCCCCAATCTGGCTCGTCGTGTGTAACACCATGTTGTGTGAGGCTGCTTGAGCTGAATGTGGCAGGCGTGGTGGCATGTGTACACATACATGGCCGTAGACTCTCCCACTTACTGGGCATGGGCATAGCTGGCACCACTGGGCTGCACAAGGTTGTCACTGCACTACATTCACTACGGTCGCCTTCACTACAGCCACTGCAGTCCCCTTCACTACAGTCACTGCAGTCCCCTTCACTACAGTCACTACAGTCCCCCTCACTACAGTCCCATGCATCATGGTTGGGTTTGTAACGGCACCCGGTTGTAAGGCCCCTCTCTGCGGCGTTGAGAAGCCGTCAAGCCTGCTTAGAAGTGACTTCGAGTGGCAGTGTCATGCTCACTGAGCCCTGGCAGAACTGGGAGTACCCTCAAGCACCTGCTGCTGGCAGGCCCTGGGGTAATGGTTGCAACTGAACGCTCATGAGCACTCTCAAACACACGCTCGGCTCACGGCAGCACACTCAACATCCTAGACAGATCTCCGAGCACACTGTGAAAACAGACAGCAGCAGTATCCAACAGACACTGCCAGTCATACGGTGCTCTGGCAGGACATGCATGCATGCATGCGTGAAAAGCACGCTGTGGGATGCCAGTGGGCCACTGCATTGGCCCAATTGAATATCCGACATGATGGCATCTGCATTCTGAGCCATGCCATGCACATGTGGCGCAAGCTGACAGCGACAGTCATTACAGCTCAGCTGTCGGCAGGCTGCCGACCCCATCACATGTGGCACATGTATCAAAGCTCAGACTTAACTCGACCTGGTTCCCTATACCTTGGTGACCTGGGTCCTAGTACTGAGGTGACCTGGGTCCCCTGTACTGACTTTGTGACTCAGTGCGTCGGACCCACCGCCCTCACTCAAGTTGAGAATGAAAGTCACTGACTGTTGGCAACACATCTGCTACCATACCACGGTTGGTGCCATGCGGCAGCGCACTCATGCAAAGGCATCAACCAAGGCCACACTAGCAACCTCCTTGGCCAGGCCATCAATATCAGCACCAAACCCAGCCTCAGCACCACCTCCAGCCTCAGCAGCATCTGCATCAGCAGCATCCGCAGCAGCAGCCTCCTCCAAGACGCCCTCTGGCTCCTCAGACTCCCCCCTCCTTGGTGCCAGGCCCTCAATCATTTTGGCCACCAGGCGCTCCCGCAGGCGGGTGGCCTTGAAGTGCTTCATGAGGCCGTTGGGCCCCTCCTTGAACTGCTGGCGGTAGAGCTCCTTGTCGGCCTCTGGGACCAGCTTCCAGGCCTCAGCTGCCAGGGGGGCAGACAGAGCCATGTGCTTGACAAACAGGTTGTAGGCGTGCTTGGCAGCACCTGCGGGCACGTGGCAGGGGTCACATGAACTGTTTGTCAATGGTCTGCGTTCAACAGTGCATTGAATTCTGCACAGCATGCGGGGCTGGACGCAGTATTGCAGTACTGCAGTACTGCAGTGCTGCGTACAGATTGCAGCACGCTGCTGCCTCCCGGAGTCATGATTCTAGCCAGACAGAAGGCATGGCATACCAGGCGACAACTCGAACTGATGACTGCTCAAGTCAAACCAAAATAAGAACCAAAAAAACTGCTAGAGCTCTGCAAGCAGGCTAGGCTACACCAAGGCAAGTGGCTGGCATACTGACAGCTGGCAGCTGCAACATGCTGCTACAGTGTTGGCAGAGCGTTTTTCTCAGGCTGTTATCCCGGACTTCAGCAAAACTGCATATGCAGTGTGGTGCACAACTCAATGAAGCCCTTTGCATGCTGCCTTGCAAGGCTTTCTAGGTCCAGCAGTAAGCTGCTGCTCACCATCAGCTAGGCTTGCGTCCATCAGTTCTTCCTCCCTCTTCTGAACCACCAGCTGGACCATCCGATGTAGTACTGCTGCGTTGATCTTCTCGCACTCGGTTGCATCCATCCTGCTGATGGCCCCGATGATATTCTCGAACTTGACCATGTTTCCCGCCTGGCGTGTAGTTGCTTCACAAGGTGCTTTTCAGGTTTGCAAAGGGATAAAAGCTTCACCAGTACAGCTCATGAGCACTATGTACTGATTGCGCTTCGTTGTGCCGGTCTTTTACAGGCAGCGCTGTCACGGCTGCAGCGCGCTACGGCTGGCTGCAGCACTACAGCCACAAGCACAGGTTGCATTCCGGAAGCTTGGCTTGCATACTTCTTGTGAAACGTGACATAGTTGATATGGTGTATCATTCTTGCAAGATAATGTTACGCACGCGCACGCACACGCGCACGCGCACGTGCATGTGCACGTGCAAGCATGGTCATTCATGCACGGCCCAGGTCTGGGCTCATATGTAGTTTAGCTGTTTACGTGGCCCGTGTAACACCGTCTTCTTGCTTTGTGTATGGTGATGTCCTGCTGTCAGCTGTCTTTTGGGTTGGTACGGGCTGGTGTGGGTGCAAAGACAAGATGACTAAAACTGACTCAGTCAGTGGCACTGACATCAGCTGGCGCGGCAGACAGTCCTGTGACATGGCTGCTGCTGGTGTCACGGTGAGCATTCCAATGCAGTTGCGTCCGATATGTGTTTTCCTTATGTTGTCTTGTGATACACTGCCCTACACAGTTACCAGTGTCACTGCCAGTATAGTATACCCTGCCTACGTTATTAAAAAGGCCAATGCGGTAGCTGTCACTCTGACAGCTCAACGCTTGTGGCGCACATGAGGCACACATGTGACATCAGTGCAGCACAGTGGTTTCAAACAGGCAGGCTGACTGTCTGGAGCCAAAGGGGGGGGGGCTTCTGCAGACACCGCTTGCAGTGGCTGCCAGACGCAGCTTGCTGCAGTGCAGACTGGCCAACCGTGAATCCCAGGACCTGTGTCTAAACCCCTGATCATCAGGGGTTCAAACATCCAGCAGTACTGGGTTGACCCCTCAGATGAGACAGCCTGTGTACTAGTATTATCACACTGTGGTGTTCTTATCACACCTGGGGGCGCCCAGCCTCAACCACAGCAGTGCGTGCTGAGCCCACACTGTCTGAGAGCATCGCCACCAATGGGCACAAGTGAGTCCGACTCGTGGGCTACGACCCAGCTCCAACAACAGTGCGACTTACTGAGTGGTACTGAGTACTAGTGGTTCTGCCGGCACTGGCTCGGCAGGCCCTAACCAACAGCATAAAGTGACTGCACAAAGTGCCTGCACTGCCTGAGCTCAAAACCGGCTGCCCGCCGGCTCGAGGCTCGAGGCTTGAGATTCCAAAGTGACCCATGCAGGCTCCGCCAGACAGGACCCGGTCACTGAATGGCTAGGGGCTGTTCGGTGCGACAATCTCGACCTTCCTCCCCTTCCCGCCTTTAGCAGGGGAGGCTGCCTGGGGCACCTCTGCAGGCTTTCCAGGCACGCGGCCACCGCCATTCCCACCACGACCACCCCCCGACAGCTTCAGCCCGCTGATCATATCTGCCAGCAGGTGCTCTCGCAGGCGGGCCTCCTTGAAGTGCTTCATGAGGCTGCTGGGGTCCTTTTGGAAGAGTGTCTTGAAGGAATCCTTGTCAGCTTCGGGGACCATGGCCCAGGCCTCTGCTGCCAGGGGCACGGAGAGTGCCATATACTTGACAAACACACTGTAGGCGTTTGCTGCTTTGCCTGTCGCAGTTTCTGTGGGCATCGCAGCAGACAGGTGGCAGCAGTCGTATGTCAGTGCAACTTGTTGGGGTTGAAGGCAACCGGGCTGACTGAGTGTACTGCCAGTGTCATCATGACACTGAGTGTCATTCAACACTGCTGCAGTGCTACTCATGCAGCGTTGGCACATGAATATGCTGCTGCATCCAGGTCATGAGTGTGTGTACCTTCACTGCCAGTAGTAGTACTATAATGTTTGGAACCTTTACAAGTGGCACCTTTGCAGCCTGTATTGACTTGGAATGCAGCAGGTGCATGCTCAGCCACCGTGGCACGGTGCTGATGTTCATGAGCTGATAATTATAAGAGCTGCCGCAGTAGGCTACTGCTTGTCAACCGATATGCGCTGGCTGCTGGGTGACACGCCTATGCTGCTGTAACATACAACTACAGAATGATATTTGCTGGCTACCTCGAGGCCCGGCATTGCATTGAAACAATGAATCACAGCAGGCTGCATACAGTGCGCAGCAACAGCATGCTACTGCTCACCTTCAGCAAGGCGCTCAGCTGCCATCTCCTCCTCCTTTCTCATCGCCACCAGCTCCATTTTACGCTTTATTGCGACTGCTATGACCTCGTCGAGGTCCAACATGTCCTCCATCCTGCCCACCTCCCGGATGACATTGTCGACCCTGACCATGTTGCACGTCAAGCTGCTGATATACGGTTGCGAGTGCTTCAAAGTATGTCGTAAAGTTAATAAATGCACCAGATACGGACACTCTGACAGAGTAGGTGCGCCTGGGGGTGGTAATGAAGATGCCGGCTGCAGCTGTCATGGCCGTAGCGCGCTACGGCCAGCTGCAGCACTACAGCCACATGCGCGCAAGCGCTGGCAAGCTCGAGCCGCTCATGCAGCATCGAAAGCTCATGAAATGAAACATGATTGATAGTTTGTGGTTTTTGCCGATCCGAATCGCCCCGAATTGATGTGTATGCTCACACACGTGTACGTGCAATCCGGCCCCGAGGGGATTCCAGCGGTAGCGCGACTGAACGTATCTTTGTATCTTTGTGGCACTACTTGCATTCCATAACTCATTTATATTGAGCTTGGTATATCCTAGAATGCCACGCTGGATGTGACGCTGTGGGGGAATAGATCCCCTCACTTTATGGCGAATGTTTGAGACAACAGCATCCGAGTCGACTGTCGATAGTATCTGGCAGGTAGCAAGCTCAGTCACTTAATACTACTGAGTGTGCTTGACTCTGCTTGTTATTTACTGCTCTGTTATGTAGCCTCTGGCACAACCATCCAATCGATGCGTCAAGAAGACACTTGGGCCAAAAAAGGTCACTGAGTGGATGTTGAAGGTGACTTAGAAGTTGAGAGGTGGGTGTCACACACACCACTACGGTAGTGGTGCGGTGCTGAGACTCATGATGAGTGCACTTGGGTGCAGCGGGAAGGTGCCATGTTTCAATAACCATAGTGGCATCGCAAAAGAAAGCGACCAAACCAACCCGGTTGGTTGAACCACCGTGGCACTGCTGTACTGCAGACAGCTGCACACACACATTGCGGCAAACCTTGGCAAGCCTGTATGCTGGTGCTGTCATAGCCTATGGACCAGAACGCCTGACAGCATGAGACCCATGTCGTTGAAAGCAGTAGAGGGAAGCTCGCAAAATCATGAACAGCCAAAAGACAAGACAGTGTGCAGCAACAGGAAGTGCACAAGTTGGGATACATGCAGTGCAAAGAACGGGCAAGCGCCCAGCAAGTGACTCATGAGTTGAGTTTGATCAAACCCAACATCAAGCTCATCACGGATCAGAAGACCAGCTGATACCAAGAACATAGGTGCAGTACACAGATCAGCGAGCATGTACACACCGACAACAGCCACAGCCTGCAAGAGCCAAAAACGCATGGGAAGCTCAGGCCTCCTGAATCAATGCTGCTGCTGCTGCTGTCATGTAGTGCTCCTGCTGGCAGCATCGCAACCAATTGACGGCAAGGCGCCCACTCCAATCACACTGACATGGCGCAGCACGCTGCTGTTGCTGCTTGGGGGCTTGGCTCAGCGGGTGCTGACTGGGCATACTGGGACAACAGCTGCAAAGACTTCTGCAGGATACCCCACTCCCTGCTGCTGAACTGGTCCTGACCAACCTGGCCCACCCGCTGCTGGTGCTGGGCCAGCCACATGGCCCCAGGGTTGAACCCCAGCAGCGCAAAACCCTGGGCCAGCTGCACCAACTCACGTTGACCAGACTCGCTAAACCGCGCTGCTGCTGCGTCTGCTAAACCCTGGAGGACCTGCAGGCCGACCTTGTGACGCAGCACGTAGCGCTGGTTGTTGCCTCCTGGTAAGTGTGGCAGCGCATGCACGACATTGCAGACATCGGCAGCACCTCCAACGCGGTCGTCGATACGGGCCAGGAAATGTTCGAGCATGAAACGCACCCACAGGTACCCGGGTCGGTGCCGCAGGCGCGCCAACGACCACATCATGACGCCGACGTCGCTCGCGTTGAAGTGCGCGCGCTGCCGCAAACATGCCATCTTCAGCGGCCGGAGCAGGGTCGCCGGTGGCTGGTAACGCAGCTTCGCCATCGACCACAGCAGCAGCGAGGTCTCTCTGCCCCTCAGGCTGCTGTGCAGCTCCTGCAGCAGCTGCTGCCGCTGCTGCAGGATCTGCTGCTGCCTGCTGGCGATCACAGCACACTCTGCGACCTGCTGGTGCTGCTGCTGCTGGTGGTAGTGCTGCTGTTCCTGCCTCTGTTGCTGTAGGTTGTGCCATGCCCTGCCTAGCTCTGCAATGGAGTCATGGCAGTCCACGACATGCCATGCCTGGTCTGCCACCACAGCAGCAAACAGGTCCATGACCTGCTGCTTAGGCCTGTAGGAGAGCTTGGTCAGGCTGTGCAGCAGCATGCACAGGTCCAGCAGCACCTTCTGCTGCTGCTTGCTGTGCACCCTGCCGGGTACAGTATGCCTGCTGCTGCTTCTGGTCCTGCTGCTGCTGCGTGTGGTGTGCTTGAAGCTGCTGCCAGCCTCAGCTGCCGCCGCTGCTGCTGCTGCCTGCTCATGGGCAGCTACAGCAGCAAGCTCCATGGATCCCAGCTGCCGGGTCACAGCCACCAATAGCACATCCACTGCTGCTGCAGGGGGCTGCAGGCGCAGCTGTTGGCAGGACCACAGCAGCACCGATGCAAAGTGCAGGGACTGCTGCTCCCCGGCCAGCAGCACTGGCAGCTTGCTGGCCACTGCAGCAGCAAAAACAGACACAGTGGGGCTAACCAAGCTGCTGCTGCTGTCGCTGGTGCTGCTGTCACCGCAGCTACTGCTGTTGCTGCTGCTGGCTGAAGCCCACTGCTGCTGGTGAAACTTGGCGACAGCCCAAAGCATCGTGGCAGCGTGTCGACTCTGCAGTCGGTCCTGGCCCAGCAGCTGCAGCCC
>QAXK01012799.1:0-12499 GCA_004335735.1 Chlorella sp. KRBP | reverse complement strand
CTGGTGCTGCTGCTGCTTCACCTGATGCTGCTGCAGTCTCAACCCCAGCCCCAGCCTCATCCTCCTCCGCAGCTGCATATGCAGCACCCGCAAAGAGTGCTGCGGTGTCCGTCTGGTCATCTGAAAAGTCACCTGAACTGCTGAGCAGCTCAATGACGTCCCTGTCTGCTGCCTTGGTTGCTGCTGCTGCTGCTCGTTGTGCCCTGTTGGGACTCACACCATGGGTTTGTTCCTGCGGTGCTGCTGGAACAGGAGCAGCACCAATTTGGTCTTGCAGGCGCCTTGCCTTCAGCTTGGGGACTGGATCATCTGCAGGGTGGGGGTCACCTGGCAAAGCACGCTGCTGGGGTTCAACTCCCCTGAGCCACCTTGAAGCGGCTGCTTCTTGCATGTTGAAACGCTTGCGCTTACGCACCGCAATCCGTGCAGTTGCATCGGCATGTGTATCCTGATGGTCTGCATCTGCATCATCCGTGCTGCCGCTGTGCACCTTCAGCCTCTTGTGCAGCCCTGTAGGATTGAAGCTGGTAGTATCCTGCCTACAATCCGACAACATCTAAGGACGGTGCTGTGCGTGACCGCTGCGGAGCTGAAGGTGAGGGTCGGGTCCTGCCCAAAGCTCGCGAGCACCACTAGCACTCACGGACACTTGAAAAATGACGCCAATACTAAGGAAGATGGCAGATCCAGGTCAATACAACACCCACATCCAGCAGGCAAGGACGCCTGTCCTGGGTTCCGCCTGTCGTTTCAATTCATTGATACAGGACGGTCTAGCGCAGTTATCTCATACAAATGAGCTGAAGGCACGCGTTCGCAACATTCTACGGAGTGATCTGCTCCACTCACGTCGATGTCACTTTTTTGTTTCATTTGAATCCATAAACGACGACTGAGGTTCAACCCATGGTTTTGGCCAGGGGCAGTAAGTTTTCTGGGAGATGAATCCCAGAAGAAGCTTACTACCCCTGGGTTTGGCCAACTGCCGAAGACCACCTACTGCAGCTTGCATGGCCTGCACTGATCAGGTCAGTCTGATCTGCATAAAGGCATGGCGAAGACGAGCCTCAATTTGGTTAACACTGCACTACACCGTGTCACCCCACACCAGCTTAGCTTGTCAGCTGAGCATAGTTGTCGTGAATGCACAAGTCAAAGTACTGGCGATGACCTGGCTGGTGCGTCCTTCATGCACATCTCCAGCATAGCACAGCAGCTGCCAGCACCTGCCACGGTGTGGTGAACAGCACAGCAGCTGCTGGTTCACCTGCCACAATGTGGTGAACAGCTGCGTATCGCAAGCGCTTCCAGTGTTCCCTGAATGTCCTATGGTATATCTCACAAACACGAAGAGTCCCCAAGGCCTGTGGTCCCGCCTGATGCAACTGCATCAGGAAAGGTGTCGACCCCAGCAATCTATAGCTAGAGTATAGCTAATAGAAGAGCCAAGGAGCCGAGTGGCTGGCTGGCCGAATCCAATCTCCAATGCACCACGGAGCTGTAAAGCCAAGAACGTGAGGCATGAACAATGCCAGCCTGCCCCACTGGAAGCTGCTTAACACTCAGTGACTGGCATGCAAGTCTGTTTTTACCGGCAGTGGGGTGGGTTCTGCCTCTGTCAGCCTGGTGTGCTTCGTCATCTCACCACACTGAGGGCAAAAAATGTTACGTGACCTGAGGTGCGACCAGTAGCGGAGAGGGTCAGTAATTTTTGACATGTGTTGAGACGATTTCCACACGTGTGGTTTGTTCTGCACTCCGCTTGACCTGCGCGCTGCTGGTGTAGGTCTGCCATGCACCTAAGATCACAAGGCGTTCTTTTACCACACTGCGTGAAGGGATGTCGCCAGCACTCCCCTGGCACACTCACAGGCTCAGGATGCTGTTTCGAATGCCCTGCTAAAACAGATCGCATTTTTTTGCACTGGCAGACCCCAGCACTGCCGATACAAAGCAGTGCACCTGAACATGTACTGTACTGTGCTGCCCACCTCAGCCTGCATGTACAGCTGCAGCCAGCAGTACAGCAAATGCACCACATCAAGATGTGTGCAGCAATCCCATGTGTGCAAGACCACTCCTTGGACCTGTACACATGACCGCGGCTCAAGCATGCAGTCGGACTGCATGCACCCAACTTCCTGACTGATTGTGCAGCACTGCTAGCACGGTTCCTGGCGCGGAAGCTGCGCAAAAAGGACCCTCCTATGTGCCCTTCCAGCAGCAGCCTGCAGCTTGCAGCCTCAGGCCTGGATGACGCAGGGCCCATGGGCCAGGATGACGCAGGGCCCATGGGCCAGGATAACGCAGGGCCCATGGTTGGCCCAAGGGCAACCTTTACCTGCATAGCCTGACTGTCAAAGCAGACATTCCACAATAGAACTCGAGCAAGCATCACTGCTTGTCGGGTGGCCAACATCATGTGGTGACACCCTCAATGCAGCAGCGTGCTGAACAGCGTGACAAACCGCTCACGTACGGTGGCCTTGGCCGATCAAGCAACCGTGGTGACCTGTCAACCCCGGCCATGACTCTCAACAGAACCAGCAGCAAGCTGCTTTGAAAAGGCAACAAGGACCTGCTGCAGCAGCAGAAGGCACAAAATGCAACATGGCCTGTTGCAGGGTGTGCAGCAGGGCCAGTTCTGCAATGCGCATATACGTACAGCGCAATCGCTGCAACACTATGCGTACCATTCATCAGCCAAGCAGGCGCGCCCCAAGAAAGAAAGAAAGAAAGGAGAGCCAAGGAAGCACGATGGCATACGTATGTTTCTGGGCCCAAAGTAGTCAGAAGGCACGTGAAGAAAGAAGATGGGCAAGAGACTGAGAACGGATATCCAGAAACTGCCAGCATGCCTTGATTGGCAGCACTCTGTCACCCTAAAATGGGCAACTTGGCTTGAAGCTCAGTCCAGCAACCTGGCCAGGCCAGCACTGTCATCAGACCCCGGGAGCCCGCCAGGAACACACTGTTGCCACTGTCGGACAGCAACTACCACTGTGTAACACACGCACACACTGCAGCGCGTCTCATTGACTCCCGAGGCGACCACCACAACCAGAGCAGCTGTACAACGGCGAGAGCAGCCCACAACCAACTGGCAGACTTGTGAGGACGCAGCCGCATTATCATCATCTTGTATGAGGCACTGCATACCTGGCCAGCACGAGTACCGCACAAAGCACTCATGATCAGCATGCGGGACCGCGAGATAGCTGGGTCAAAAGCTTGTTAGCAGTGCCCCAAGACTGATACAAAACGTATTCAGCACACACACTCACAACCACACACATGCACATCTGAGCTGCGCAGCACGCCCCGTGATACGGGCAAGAGGCGCCTTGGCAAGTCACTCAGTTGAACTGCCTCTCAGCAAGTCGTGCAGCACAGCAGATGAACTGAAAAGCCTGCCGCACTGATGGGCAGGTGCCATACATGGCATCCGCCATGTGTGACAATGCCAGCAAAACTTGAAACCACAGTTTTCTTATGCAGGCATGTGCCTCAAGTTGGCACCGCAGCTGAACCTGCAGCACATACATGACACAATGTTGTCGGCACACTCATTCATAGCCTGAGAGTGTCATTCAGTCACTGCCAGCACTCTGCGCACGCCATCCACGTCTCACACAACTACCACAGCGCTGGCATGCAGCCCGCCTCACTCAGGTCCAAAGGTTTGAAGGGTTCAGCTGTCAAGCAGTGCCCTCTGAAGTGCTCAGACACCACACAAAGCATCGCGGCAAGTCATGCTGACAACACAGCAGCAGGTGTTGGATGGTGACACAAACACCCGGCGGTTTATGCCTCCGAGGGGCTCAAGTTGGAATGCAAGCCTCGCTGCCGCGAGTCAGTACTTGGCAGGAGGCACCCGGAGAAGAGGGGGCCTGGAGTTGTGCTGACACACGTGCAGCATATGTGACCCTTCGCCGAAGAAAGGAGAAGGACGGCAAGCCAGCTCAGCAGGCGGGGGTGCAGTCCGGGCCATGGTCCTTAGACTCCCCAGGACATTTCCAACTTCTGAACAAGTGAGCCTCACACTCAGTGCCTGAGGCAGTGCCTGAGAGTGCGAGGCCCACTGAAGGCAATTCTGCGATGTCCTATCTAACCAGTGCTGCAGAATCCGCAACCTCTTCGTCAGACCAACACAGGCAATTAGAGTAGGATGGCTGGCCGACTGAAGCCCTGCCATCAACACTGCCATCATACCATATCATCAGCAGCTTCGGATGTTCACTGAAACTTGCAGCGCATGGCAAGTCCACTGTACGGATCAGGCACAGTCCCTGCCCAGGCTTCAGCTTCTGGTCAACACAAGCATAACCTTGACATAGTCTGTCCAGAGTGCCATTTGGCACACATGGCAAAAGCAACCTGCAAGCTGACAGGTGCCAGGTGTCGGACAGATACAAAACCTCTGGCAATCATAACCACAACGCCATGCAAACGCAGGGCTGTACGCTGCCCCAGGCTCATGCATGTGACACTCCTATGCTGAAGCAGAGTGACACTCCTATGCTGAAGTAGAGTTCCCTGCCCACGGCATACAGACACAGATGCTGCCGCAGGCAGACAAAAGACAGAGGCTGAGGCGCCTCACACCATCCATCACCAAGTCCAAGCCTTGATACAGTCCAACACCGCCTGGCAAGGCATACACACAGCACACGATGATGACGATCACTCAGTGACCAGGTTGGTCAGCCTGCCTGCTCACAAACCCAGTGGTCACCTAGTGACAGTCAAAACACGGCACAGCACGTCACAGCACAGCGCAGCTGAGGCTGTTTGGTGCAGAAGGGTGCCCGTTGTGCACGCAAACCTCCGTTCAAAGCTGTCAGAAAAAGCCGAGACGGTTGGCTGAAAAGCACATAACCACAACAGCCTCTGGCAGCCAACTCTCACATTCATTGCGGCGTTGTATGAAAGGCAAGGCCGCTCAGTGCGCCCTGGCAGCCACAGCACATAGCCTATGTTCGGCAAAAAAACATGGGCTTTAAGGAAAGTGGCACCCAAATCGGACTAGTCAGCTCTGGATATGGTTGGGAGAAAAGCAAGGCGGCCGCTGGCAGGCTGTCAACACAGTTTGTGCAGCACATGACGAGGCCTGGGCAATCTTGTGACAACCAAGCACATTGACACCGTGCTGCTGGTGCCACCAAGTGGTGGGGGAGTTGCACCCTTGGGCAAAGAACAAGTGCTGTGCAACTCAAAGAAGTGCTCGCGCCCAGACACATAATCGAAGATACACCCAGGCTTCAAGACCACGGTAAGCTCACTAGAGACGTGGAAAAACCCCAGGCCTATTCTTGAGCTAGGGTAGCCGCGGGCAGCCCACCAAACACACATGTGTCGGCAGCAGATTGGCATGGGAAAGGATGTATGTATGGTCCGGCCTGGCAAATAGAACTTGCAACAAGCAGTGACTGCCAGGCGGGCAGATAGGTCTGCACAGAAACCTCACATCATTGCTGACACATGGAGACAACCGCCGCGGTTCGGCACACCCTGCAGGCAGCAAAACCCCCACCAGGCCACGCCCCCCAACATGGGGGCGAGTGCCGGCTGATCTCAACGACATCACGACGTGTGCTTGTGCTGCACCCAGTGTGGCATTCATCACACAGTGCTGGCAGCCGCAGATACAACGCGGCTGCAGGTCAGCCACTAATGGCCGCTGCAGCCTCTGCACACAGTTCTGCTGCAGTAGTGGTGTGACACAGCGGGCCAAACGCGTGCGGCTGCCTCGCATAAGCTGTCACGTGCAGCAACAGCCTTTTTGACCCGAAGAAACTGTAGCCCAGGACAGTCACTGAGTCCCGATGGGCGACAGAAACCACGACGGCCAGGCCAAGCCCCCCAGTTATGTTGCAACACACGTCACACTGCAGTCAGTGCAAAGCCTGCTGGTGCAGTACGTATACGTGCGCATGTGAGTGTCACATGCTTGGCAGGCCACCAGGACTGCTGCATGCAGCCTAAGCAGGTTGCAGTACTACTGAGCCTCAGAGACCTCTCCAGGAAGCATACTGTGCATACTGCACCACATCGTATCAATGCCTACACAGGAACGTGGCCTAGCACTGTGCACCATGTAGGCTGCGCAATACTCGGGCAATGACTTCACCCAATGCACTCAAGCTACACCATCAAGCCTGTTATGCTGCAAACAACCGGACCATCGTCAGAAAGTGCAGTGTGTCAACTCAACATGCCTGGATTAGGTGCCCACGAAAGGTGGCACGGTGCGTTATGCCTTGGTTAGTCACCACACAAGACAACCGCAGGGCATGTCAAAGGCAATCAACCACACCATGCGGCACGCTGCTTGGCTACCGGCAGCTCCTCTGTGGACAAACTCAGAGGACAATCTTGGAAAGCTGCCACGTAATGCTGCCCCTGCTTGCCGGGGTTGGCAAGGCGCCATGCAGCAACAGGCAAGATTATGCCACACCATACGCCCTTTTAGGCTGCCAACTGCGCGTTGCACAGTCAAAAAGAACCTCTCACTGCCCAGGATCCGCACCAGGATGCATGCCTGTTGCGCAACCAGGGAGGCTACAGCAACATGCATGACGCCGCCAACAGGCAACGGTGGATGCTTGCAGAAACCCCAGTTGACAAGCTGTGCTTGCCGACGCCTCCAGAACTGCAAGCGATACAGACACCTTGCCTTCAGGAGCCCGTGCTCATGTGCATCTGGAATGGCCAGGCAACCACACACAGCCTCCACAGACCAGCTTGTGCATGCATTATGTTGCTGCGTGCAATGCAAGAGGAACACAACAGCAGAGAGCAGACAGGAAACAGCAAACAACACAAGGAACAAGGCTGGCAGAAAGATGGTGCAAGACAGTGGGGCACATAGCATGCTTCCACCCACAACATCATGGCCAGCAACATGCCCAACTGGGCACGACTTATGACAACTTATGACAACTGAACACACACCCACACACACACTCGCACCCCGGGCGGCACCGTGTTGGTTGTGCAACCCTCCTGGGCCCTGCACCAGGCACCCGAGTCGCATCTGCTCGTCCCAGTACTAATCTGCAGAGCTGATGTAGGATACTGCAAAACACTGACCTGGCTATGCACATGCATTAGGCACACTACTAGTGTGTGTGACTCACTGTGCTTGAGGCACGCTGGTAGTGTGACTCCGTGTGTGGTAGTGACGACCAACACAAAAGCAGAGCCCGGGATCAGGGTAGCAAAAAAAAACAGAGGCTGCAAACCACATCACTATCAATCAGGGGCTGCTGCTGGGGGGTCTCCCATCGGCCCCACGGCTCTGCTCATAGATATATGGTGCATACCATATCTGGGTTCAGCATAAAGAAGGAATCCGAGCTGTGCACCCAAAGCACGCAAGTTGGCTTGCGCCCAGTTTTGAAAAGGTGAATAAATCACACCGTGTCGCCCGTTTGCATTGCATTCAACACTGAAAGAACGCCTGGGCCCTCGCATCCCCTTCTTGGAAGCACCACTACAGCATATCAACTCAACCCTCGGGCTGTTCTTGGGGATACTTGAGGCCCAACACACCCGACAAGACTCTTGAGCCTCATGGACCAAGAAACCTGAAGGAACCCAGTCAGACTACCAGGCCCATACAAAACCCCATCAGACACCTTAGCTCGATGGAGTCTACTCTGCCGCTGAGCCCAAGCAGACCAGCCCCACTCCACGTACAAATCAGCACATACTGTTCATGCCGACATTCTGGCACAAAAAGCACAACCCAAGCAAGGAACACAAAGAAAGGGAAGGACCCCCGGAACCCAGTCCCAGTTTGCTGACAGACCCCTCTGCACGACCCACACACAGGACAGGCATTGCCCCCTGCCCTGCATCATGCACGGAAAACTCCCCACAGCTGTACCGTTGAGAAAACATCCAACTCATGATGCAGCATTGGAAGCCTGCATTCACAGATGGTCTCAGCTGCATCTGTCCGCTTGGGCTGCAGTTGTCGTGTGCACTCCCGTCAACTGCCGTGTGCTTGTTGTCAGGCAGTCAGCATCATGTCAGAGCTGCCCTCTGCCTGAATCTCCTGCAGGACCTCTTCCAGCAAGCCTGTCAGCAATGCAGCAGCAGGTGGCACAGCCAGCAACATTGGTGAGTGTGTGATGGCGTCTCTAGGGTCACAGAAACAGGCCTTTACAGTGATGGAGCAGGTGACATCAAAAGCAACGTCATTGGCAAGTTGCGGTAAGAGGGCACACGTGCTGGGATACCGTGTACAAGATAATGCGTTGCTGTGTATCCATGGTCGACACAACAGACAACCCACCCGCAAAGGTCTCAAGAGATCTCCGCCCAAAGGGAATGTTGTTGCCCTGGCCAGCGTCGAGAGTGTGTGCAAACGCAGCGTTGCTGTGTGCAGGCCCAAAGCTGTGACCCATGGTAGCCTGCATTGGCACAGCCGCCTGCATTGACGCATGCAGCAACTCTGCGTGCTCTTGCACGCGCTCCAGCGACGCGCGGCCCGTGGGCACGCGTGTTGCAGTGCCCTGTGTTGGGTCAAATGCGTGCGGGCCTGCAGGGGGTCGCTCTGGGCTGTAGCACCCCCCCCGCTCTGAGCTGTTCAGGGGCCTGCTGTATGAGGGGCTGCTGTCGTTACAGAAGAGGTTCTGGGAGGTACTGATGCAGTCGGTCTGCAGCCTGCCCCCAGCAGCGATGAACTCCTGCAGATCAGGAACGTCTGTGCCCATGGGGTTGTTGTTGATCTGCATCCTGTGCGCAACCGCCCAGATGTCTGTATGCTGCGGTGCCTGCCTGGTCAGCTGCGCCTGTGCAGCAGCAGCAGCAGCAGCAGCAGCTGGGGGCGCCATGTGCTGCAGGTTCAGGCTGTTGCTGCTCACGACCGTGCAGTTGCTCATGCAGCTGTCATACGGCAGCCACCCAGATCCGTGGCCCATCACGTTCATGCCAGCAGAAGCTGCTGCTGGGCCTGCAGTGGTAGGCAGGGGTGTGCTGCAGGAGTGCATGAGGGGGCTGGACAGGGGCTGCATCCCACTCAGCTGCATCCCTGGCCCAGCTGCTGCTGCTGCAGACCAGGTCTGTGCTGACGTACCCAGTGAAGGCCTGCGGACAACTGGGGCATGCGAGGGAGCAAAGACAGGTGCCGAGAGACACGGCACGGGTGCACTGAACGTGCGGTCTGCGTGGCGAGAGCCAAACCCCATGCTGCCCAGCGGTGCTGAGATTGGCTCTGGCATGGGACCAGACTGCAGCTGTGCATCTTGGAGCGTGCGCTGGTACTGCTGCTGCAGTGCAATGAGCTCGGCCTCCATCTGCTGCTGCTCCTGCAGCAGAGCCAGCTGCGCCTCCATGAAAGCAACCTGCTGCTTGAGCTGGAACAGCTTGCCGCTGAGGTCTGTCTCCTGAAAGTCTGGCGACCCAGGGAACTCGGTACAGCTCTGCTGCTGCTGCTGCTGCTGGTGCTGAGTCAGCATCTGCTGTGACTCGCTGAGTTGGCCGTTGAGCAGAGCCAGTTTGTCCATGTTGCCACTGATGGAGGCCGCTTTCCTGATGCCCCCTGACACTGTCTTGGACAGGCTGCTGGTGACTGCTGTGCTGCTGGAGGTTGCTGAGCCCTTGTTGAAAGAGCTCGCTCGCCTCTTGGCCAACTGCACCCTGCAGCTGCGTTTGGTGCCGTCGAAGGCATGCAGCGGCTCCAGCTTCCCACACTGCACGCATATACAGTGGTGTGCAACACTCAGTTTGTTGTCACAGAAACTGCTTGCAAGCCACTGGTGAGCTGTTGCTGCGCTGGTAGGTTTTTGAGGTGGGCTATGTGATATGTTTACGCAGCCAGCCAGTTGTGGCGGCTGCTGATGCCTTTGACGAAAGCTAGTAGCGTACCTGCTGGCAGAAGCGCCACAAGCTGTCATCCTCGTATTGCTTGCGCTTCAGAGCAGTTGCCTTGTTGTAGCACAACATGCAGCGGTGCAGGCACACTTCAGGGCATGGAGGGTACAGCGGTGCAAGTGCATGCAAGCACGGCAGTGCTGTCACAGTGTGGCCTGTTCTTGCAAGCAGGTGATGCTGGGGGCGGTGCTGTTGCACATGACATTGCTCACGCTTGATGCGTTTGCAACCGAGGCTCAAGACGTAGGCTGAGGCAGCAGCAAGCACAAGGCCCCTCACCTTGAGATGCACAGGACACAACCGGCGCTGCTGACAGTACTTGGGCAAATCTGCCAGCGTGGCATCGCACCCCACGGCCTACAAACAGTATCAGAAACACTATTCAAGCTATGGCATGCAAGCTGGGCTCTTCCAGGCCAGTTTCCGTACATGCTGACAAGCCATAAGCGATCTGCTCTGCTGCTGATGCAAATCCTACCGTTTCTCATCACGAACAACGTGGCAGCCTCAAACGCAGCCAATGTCGTTTGTAATTGATCGTGTTCAAGCTGTAAATGTGTACGATTGTCAAAGCGTGCTGACCTACAGGACACTATCGTGACCGTCTCACCAACCCTGCACTGCACTCACGCACCATACACAGCTTTGCCGCGGCGCCATTGCTGTGGCCATCTTTTAAGAGCGCTAGCAAGGCGTCTGGAGGTTGTCTGGACCCTGTAGTGCAGACGCGAGCAACTTGTGGTCAAGGCACAGAGGGTCCGGCACTGAGTAAAGCTCTGCTTACGCACTGCCGGCACATACCGTCCATGTATCTGAGCAGGCTTATCGTGTGTTGTCTGAGCTTCTATATCCGTCTAACCCAGCGTTGCAACCTCGGCGCCCGGTACTTTGCTGTTGCTTTTTTTTGTATGACTCGACGTATAAGACTATACATACCCTCCAATTGCCTGCCACTTGTTCTTGGCAGCTTCGGTGCAGGGAGAGAGGGGCCTAGACACCTGACTAGACACCTGAACCTCGTTGTGGATGACTTGTGGCGCTGTTGTCCGAGCTCACTATGTACCTGCGGCTTCTATCAGAGTCGTCAACGCCCGTCAAGTTAGTGAAGAGATATCGTTCGCGGCGTGGCTGTCCCGACAGCGAATGCAGTGCCCTGCGAATCGGCCTCCCTGCCGCAGGCCCTGCCAAATCCCCCTAATATCATTTAAAGCAAAACTTTGTAGTGTTGAACCGCACGAACCGCACGAACAGAATCAAAGCAACCTGCCACACTCACCAAGCACCAGGCCCCCAAGGCTTAGCCTGGTGCAGTGCCATGCAGACCGACATGCAGTGCACAGGTGATTTTTAGTGATCGAATTTGATATACACGCACCCTGCTGCACGTGTTGAGCTTGCGTTGTATGTGCATGCATTGCAGTTGCTGACTGATCTGTCTGCTATTCCCCTGAGCAGGTTTCCTAGACTCGAGCAAGGCCAGCCAAAGTGACCAAGCGAGACGCGCATGCGTGGTAAGCACCTGCAACATTCGAAGCTGGGCTCTTCATGTCTGTCAGAGTGTGCTGTCACGCAACAACCCCAGGGACTCGTGCTGAGCCCCTCCTGCTGGTGCTGCGACTTCATGCCTGCTGCTGTTGCATCCAGGTTGAGGGCTGTGCTGCAGACCTTTCTGGCCTGTCCACATACTGCCAAAGAAAGCATGTCTGCGCAGAACACCAAAAGGTGATACTGTGCTGGTCGGTGAACCCCACCTGCAAGAGTAGTGATGATTGAGCCTCGGCTGCATCATGGGCACCCTATCAGTGCTGATTATTCGCCACTGATCGACAGATGTCAGCGGCAGCATGGCATACACAGTTGATGGTTTGCTGGCGCGGGCCAGGGCCGCTTTGTGGCATGCCATGTTGCTTTGATCACAATCCCCTTGACAGATGGGATCATGTGGCCAGTCAGCCTGTCAGCTTGCACGGTTTTACACAACAAGAGCCTCTGCCTTGCCAGGGACTGCGCTGCACACCTACAATTATGCCACCGCAGCAAGGGTGTTATCAGCGCACCATGACGGACCTTTGTGCTGCTTGTGATGTGTTGCCATGCAAATGCGTCCAACCGCAGGCCGATTGTGTGAGGCGCATTGGCAGTGATGAGGTCTGGAGGTTCTGCCAGCAGGTGGGTTGTTTCAGGGGGACGATACTTCATCACACATTGGTGCACCACTGCTGCAGTTCTGCTGGTGGTGGGCTGCTGAAAGTTCACCTCATGCCGCCATTGGTCACTCAGTGCGAACTGGGCAAATCACCAGATCACTCTGAGCTTGCCATGCCTGTATTTTGGTGCCTCGCAGTGTGGGAAGCTGGAGCTGCTGTCTGCATTTGATGGGCACAGGCGCAGCTGCAGGAGGCAGCTCGTCAGACGCTGCGTCTTGAGAGGGGGCTCCCACAAGGGCAGCATCCGCACTGGCGCTCCCTCACGCAGCAGGAGCCCCTCTAATTCAGGTTCAGCAGCGGCAGGGACGGTTGCCGAGAACAAGTCAGCAACAGACCTGGTCCAGCAGCTGCAGCAGCAGCAGGAACAGGCGCAGCAGGAACAGGCGCAGCAGCAGGAGCAGCAATGGCAG
>QAXK01012798.1:0-11873 GCA_004335735.1 Chlorella sp. KRBP | reverse complement strand
TGAAGGGTGGGCAGCATGCATGCAAGCTCTATACACAACAAGCTCTATGCACAGCAAGCTTTCAAAGCACATGTGCAGCAGCACCAAGCCCGGCATGAATGTGGACTGACGCTGACGGCACCCTAGGGTGCCATAGGCTGCCAGACGTCAGTGACTTGTCAGTCACTGACATATGATATGTCAGTGTATGTTCACAGAGACATAAGCCATGATGGCTTATGTCTCTCTGAACGTGATAATGCTGCTGTCCTGCTAGCACGACATGCAGCCCTCACGACCCCTACACTTTGTGCTGGTGATACTGTGGCTGAGGCGCTGCACAGGTTATTAGTGACTACATACGGCTGTGTGGTTCACTGGTTCCGGGAACCATCCTGGCTCACCCGGCATCGCCTTGACACCCCTTCTTGCTGCACATCGCCTCGCTCACAAAGTTCCCCACCCTGAACCTGCTGCACGCCACAACACACAACAGCAAGCAGCAAAGACTTGGCAAGGCAGCGCTGAGCCTTACAGTGGGCTGCCAGGGATTTGAGCAGCCGCTGCCCAAGGTGCTGAAGGACTTGCTTAAACAACGCATGTGCAGTCACCACAGCTGGACTATCAGGTTGATGCTGACGAGCACAAAAGCTTGTGCAGCAGGTCCAGCATGCATGATGCGTATTTACGCGCGGCGACCATTGTCCAGCTTGAAAGAGAAGCTGGTCCGTTGGAACACGTTGGGGCCATACAGCTCTGCTGGGCATGGAGAGCCCCGCTGGCCGATCCATTTGAACTCGCGGTTCTTCAACCACGCCTTGTTTGCTTCATACTCCTCGCAGCTTTCTACATCTTCTGGGTCAGGCACAAGGAAGGACATGGTCCCTGTGCTGGTGGCACCTTGGCCAGAGCTTGCTGCTGCTGCAGGCTGCTGCGCTGGCAGGCCACTATATTTACACGCCACGCTGGACGACCCCTTGGAAGGTCACTGCACAGCGCGAACTTGTCCCAAAGAAAGGTATGAGACGTTGTAGGTGCTGGTTCTGGTCGTAAAGTAAGGACTTGCTGAGTGCCAGCAGGTGCAAATTCTGGTGGCTCCAGTTGCAAGGCTGATGCAATGTGGCGTCGCTGGGTTACAGTAGTCAAGACCACGTCAGGTTGCCGTCAATCAGTCCATTGAGTATGTATTCAAACGTGGTTGAAAGCACAAGGGGCGTGGTGCATAGATGCCGGGGCGTGACGTAGCCGTGACGGTGGTCTCTCAGATTCAGATCAGTCCTCTGCTGCCAGCCTCCCGTCGTGCAGCGGCCATCATTTACTCGGCCAATCAGAAGACTATGTTATTGATTCTGATATATAGACTGTTTCAAAAAGTGGATGTTAGCGCGTGCGCTTTGAAGCGCTTGGACGGCGGCAGTAGTATGTGTGCGCACGCGCGTGTCCTGACGGAAACCTGACATGGATACAGAAATCTATTTGAGTATCCGATTTCCCAAATGAAGATAGGTGGTGCATAGGTTGTGGCTGGTGCTGCGTGAATGGTTGGTGAAAGGTCTATGCACTGACATCAAAGCCTGAAAACAGCATACCCACTTGCTTCAGATGCTTGTGCAGGCCAGTCTTGCCATACTACAGCTTCCATGGGCTACCACCGCGCAAGCTAGGCTATGGCAAGAACCCCAACCTGGCCCATCTGCGCAACTTCGAATCCAGCTCAAATGTTTCCACAGTAATGTCAACCATGAACAACCACAACATGCTCACAAGACACACTCCGTCATCCCACCTTCGCAGCCAAACCCACACGCTGCACCCGACCTGCAACACAGCCCGCAACACACTGCCGGTCAGCCAGATGCCATCTGCAGTGTCACACTCCACTGAATCCCGATGCCCGCAGATGAGCCCCAGCAACAGCCATCTACGCAGCCTCGACTTGAGCTTCAGAGCTCAACTTCCCACTCTCCCCCTCAACTTGGACAACAGCCGCTGTGCAACAGGGCTCACCAACACAACCAATACAAAGAAACACTCCATTGAAGTCTCAATCAGTGCGCTACTGCTGTCTTGGCACTGGGCCCGACATCCTTGCAAGCAGCTGGCAGCTGCCCCTTAGTTTTCATGGATAAGCTTGCACAAATCATCTCCTTCCACGCCTTCAGGTCAGGCCCGACCGGGCAGTCCTTCCACTGCCCTCCATCCCGCACACACAGCGTGTTGCTGTCGACCTGGATCGTGCAGCTGGTCTTGACGCCCAGTGCTGCTGTGGTGGCAAAGTCGGACTCCAGTATGGCCTGTCGGCCTGGTGAGTACATGCAGGCCACCATCTGTGTGCCCTCAACAAACGGCACGTTGGTCTCCTGCAACACAACAGTACAGCAGTACAGCAGCAGCATGTGTCTTGCATGGCCCCATGCAAGAGGTCGCAGTGCGTCTGCATCACACTGCTTCTGCTGGCCCACTGGCAGCTGATCTGATAGCGCAGGGAGCTGTCCTGCATCCAACGCGTACAACTGCCATCCCCAACACTCAACACGTCCTAACCCTGTGCCACACACTGTTGTTACTGCCTTCACTGCAGCAACGTCTGCAAGCATGTATGACTTGCTGTATCTTCCATCCCAACTGCTCCACTCTCGACCCTGAGCACCTTGTGTGAAATTCCATAACATTTTATTATTATTCTCACCTTGAGGCACTTAGTGGCAGTGGCAAAGGAGCCTGTCTGGTCCATGCCCTCCTTGTTGTTGCACAGGATGAAGTTCATGAGCCAGTTGTACCTGTTGACCTCCTTGCTGTATTGCTGCACACACAGCTGCTGCAGGTCTCCCGCACACTCCGGCTCGTCATGCTTGCACTTCCAGCTGCCGTCAGGCTGTGTGCAGCAACAGGCAGCAGCAGGGACCAACGTAATGGATCAGGAGTGATGCCATTAGGCTGTGTGCAAGAACATAACAGCAGAATAGCATCTACCACACATGCAATCACTCACAACTTCCGATTGCGCATGTGGCCTTGCTGTGGGTCAGATTCGACACCTCTCTCGCCATGCCAATCACTGGGTGCCTCCTCTCGCCATGCACTCAGTGACTGGGTGCCCTTGGGGTGAAAGCCTGTTCATGCCTGTGCCATGCAGCCACACACCTGCTTCTCTCCTATGTAGTGCATACGCAGGTTGATGTTGTACTTCAGCTCATCCAGCAGAGGCGCAATCCAGCTCTCGCAGTACACTGCGTCCCTGTTGCAGACAGCATGCAGGAAAGGGCAGATGGAGTGAGGGGACAGGACCATGCTGCGTGCTGGTCACAGTGCCAGTGTGGTCACCATGTTCTGTGTTACTACTGCAACTGCAAGGAGCCAGAATAGGCTGCATGACCAACGTGCTTGATGGACACGGTGCGACCCGCAGTGTACGTTGTTTAATGCTCTGCAGCACACTGAGAGGTGGCATGCATGTCTATAGCCATGCAAGGTGACACCTTTGAGACTGTGCCTCAAGCCTGCAGTTTGATTTGCATGGAGCCCATGGCAAAATCCTTTCATACTTACGGGCACTTTGACATGACAAACAGGTCGACATCAACCTTCTTGTCGCACAGCCCAGGCTCATCAGCACAGCCTGTTGGGCCAGTAGCTACTGCACGCCCCGCTGCTACTGTGTGGCTGCATAGCATGCACGCCAGAAATACAGAAACGATCAGAACCCTCATGGCTGCCCAGTAGCCAGGCACTGCCGTGCAGCTGGCAGATGGAGTGCACACGTGATCTGGGAGCACCGGAATGATTCGAGATGCCTTTTCGTTCCCAATGGCGAGCGAGCTGTATGTGATCTGCTTCCTGTTCGTTGTCTGCGCACTGTACATGCGCTGTAGTGTCAAAAAAGTGCACGTTGTTGAGTGAGGCTTCCAGGAACCACTAGACCCTGAAGTCACCAAGTGACAGAAGGCCCTGATTCTGCTGCCACTGTCTCTGGTTCTGCTGACAAACTCAAGACAATCACTGGGCATGAGCATATGACCTGTGCCTTGCAACACATCAGACTGTGCCGGGCCCACACAGCACTGCTGGCGCAATGGGAAGCCATGGATGGCTTTCATGATGGACTCAGCTGTGGATCCTGCTGCCCACCAGCCAACCCAAAACTGCATCTGCACAGTCACTGACCACACTGCTGTGGCACACCAGACTGCACGACTCGAGCATACGTGCCATCAGCTCACTAAGGACACTCCTCCACATCCTGTGACTGTCCCTGCAGCTACACCTGGCTAACAACAAGGCCCTAGGGGCCACACAGCCAACAAGACGTCACTGCCTGCCTGCCTGCACTGCCACCAGAGTCATCGACTACTGCATGGGTGGCCTCCCACGCCCCCTACCCCCCGGGCCCTTTGGGCCCCTACCACTGCGGCCACCAGGGGGCCTCTGGACCTGCTGGCCAGCAGGAGGGCCTCCCCTGCCCCCACGGCCCTGCTGCTGCAGGGCAGGCCTCATGGGGGGCCCTCCGCCCTGAACAGCAGCAGCTCCTGCTGCAGGCGCAGCACGAGGCTCCCCAGCGGCAGCTGCTGACGAGGCCCCTGCGGCTCCTGGTGCGGGCAGAGCGAAAGCGATGCGGTTGTGCCTGGTGCCCCCTGGTCTGCCACCACCAGCACCACCATCAGCACCACCGCCTGCGCCCGTGCCATCGCCGCCGCCACCTGCTGCTGCTGCTGCAGGGTCTGCTGCTGGCATCTTGGGCTTGGCTTTGGGCTTGGCGCGTGGCTTGCCTGGCTTGGCACTGCCTGGCCCACCAGCATCACCCCCTGGCCCAGCTGCTGCTGTGGGAGGCGTACCTGCCTGCCCCTGGGGCTGACTGCCCCCTGCCGCTGCTGCTGCTGCTGCTGCTGCTGGGGATGCCTCAGGGGGTGCCTCGCCCTCCTCAAGGCCTGGTGATGGCGACGGCACGCGTGAGCCCTGCCGCGCTGCTGCATCACCACCCCCACCCGCTGACGACCGTCGGCCCGACTGCCCCAAAGCGGCGTCGCCGCCAGCTGCGGAGGAGCGCCTGCCGCGCTGCTGAACGTCAGCAGCAGCGTCGTCAGACTCCAGCAGCCCCAGCAGCTCGTTGTCGTCCTCAGCGCCTGCATCCCCGTCCTGCTGCTGCTCGGGCTGCTGCTGTGGTGGCTGCGCCGCCTCCTCTGCCAGCATTGCTGCTGCGTCCTCAGCAGTGCCCGGCAGGTCCTGCAGCTGGCTGGTGGGGCTCTGCAGCCCCTCTGCAGGGCGCAAGACACGAAGGGGCACAAGAGTTACTAGCTGTGATATTGGCCTTCTGGGGCGTACACCTTGCTTCTACCCCAGAGTATACAACCACCAGGACGCACCGACACGCAATGTACAGCGTAGAGTGCACTGGGCCGCACATGCCAACATGCAGACCATGACACAGCACAGGATGGCGTGCATTCACAGTGACGCCAAGGGGTTGATACGGTGCATGCCTTGGAGCGCACACACTGGGAAACACCAGCCGCAACAGCTTGCTGTTATTTGGTGCAGCAGGCTGCTGGTCATGCCTGGCGGATGCAAGGCCCTGCCTGCTCACCTTCCATGGCATCGCCCTCGTCCTGCAGCTCCTCCTCCTCCAGCCGTTCCTGGTCTGACTCCTCCTGATCCAGGTCTTCATCCTCCTGCTGCTGCTGCTGCTGGTCCTCATCCCTGTCCCTGTCACCTGCCTCTGTGCCCTCAGCACCCTCAGACCCCATGTCGTCGGTGTGCATGCCCTCACCACCCTCCTCACTGGCCCCGCCAACCTCCATGCCATCATCCCCTGCAGCAGCAGCAGCAGCAGCGGCCTCCTCTGCCGCTGCCTCTGCTGCCTCGGCAGCTGCATCTGCGGCTGCAGCAGGGGCGGCATCGGCTTCGGCAGCCGCATCAGCCTCTTCCTGCTGCTGCTCGTCTGCGCCCATGTCTTCTGTGTCCCCACCATCTGACTGCTGCTCAGCCTGCTCTGTGCCAATCTCCTCCTGCTCCTCCTCCTGCTCGCTTGGCTGCTGCTGCTGCTGCTGGCCCTCAAAGTCGCCCTCGTCCTCGTCAAACATCTCCTGGCCAGCGCCAGCATCGCCAGCACCACCTGCTGCTGCCTCTGCTGCTGCCTCGTCGTCATCATCCGAGTCACTGATCTCAATCGGGCCCTGCAGCAGCACAAACATGGCAGATGCAGCTCAACGTGTGGACGCCAGCACAGCAGCATGAGGGTGCACTGTGTACGGTGAATTCTACAAGAACGCAAGGTCGGTAGGGATGCATTTAAATGCTCAAGACTGGCAGCAGACGCCGCAACACACGCGCTGCAGTGGATGCTCACCTCGTCCTGGTTGGCGGCAGCTTCGGGTGCCTGGGCTGCAGCAGCCTGCTCCTCCTCAGCACTCTCGCCAACCTCCTCCTGCGCCTGCTGCAGTGCTGCGGCCTCCTGCTGCTGTTGCTGCTGCCGCCGCAGTGCAGCCTCCTGCTGCTGCTGCCGCCGCAGTGCTGCAGCCTCCTGCTCCTGCAGGGCAGCAGCCTCCTGCTCCTGCTGTAGTGCAGCAGCTGCCTGTTGATGCTGTAGTGCTGCCGCCTCGTCCTCCTGCTGCTGCAGTGCTGCAGCCTCCTGCTGCTGCTGCCTCCTGGCCCTCTTGGCAGCTGGCTCAGCAGCACCCTGCTGCTGCTGCTGCTGCTGCTGCTCGCCTTGCACAGCCACTGCGGCCTGTTGCTGCTGTTGCTGCTGTGCACCTGCCGTCTCACCAATGTCAGCAGACTTGCGCTTGGCTGCCAGAGGCCTCTTCGGGGGTTGCACAGCTGCAGCCCTACCTGGCGGAGTGAACTCAGGTGCACCTGGCCGCAGCTGCTGCTGCATGTCGGCTGGAGTTGAGCCAGCTGCTGCTGCTGCTGCGTCTGTGGCGGCTGGGTGCGCAGCAGCTGCAGCAGCTGGCTGAGCAGCACGTGCTGCCTCCAGCTGCTTACGGAGCTGCGTGCACTCATTTCTGAGGTTCTGGTTGTCTTTCAGCAGCTGGCTGACCTGGGCCATTGTTTGCTGCTGCTTGGCCTCTGCCTCCCGCGCAGCTGCCGCGGCGCTTGCCTGCTGCTTCTGCGCATCTGCTGCAGCCTTGCTTGCTGCTGCTGCCTGAGCCTCCTGTGCTGCTTGCTTCGCGTCTGCCAGCTGCTTCTCGAGGTCCGATGCTGCCTGCAGGCGCATGCACGGCACAAAGACCGCATGAGTCACTTGCAAGGCAGCCACCCAAGAAACATGTGCCTGAGTTGCAGGGGAAGTTGGCCAGCATGACAACAGGGTCCCGCGCATGCCACAACAAGAACCACAACATGGTGTGGACTGCGGCCAGCATCACTGGGGCATGTGCACAGCGGCTGCAATAGAGCAGCAGCGACAGCGGCACCTTCCCAGGCTTGCTGTCAACAACCACAAGAGGCGCGCACACACCAGCAGCACCTGGAGCAACCAGCAGCGCCAGCGCACAGACTCACCGCCCTCGATTTCAGGCACCTTTCTTTCCACTCCTTCGCGATGCCCTTGAAACGCTCCACCTGGGCTGCTGCCGACTGACCAGCAGCAGACTCAGCAGCAGCAGCACTGGTGGCCTGTGTGGCTGACGCGACTTCTGCCTGCAGGCCAGCCACCTGCTCCTGCAGCTTGCTGATTTCATCCTCCTGCCTTTTCTTCAGCTTGAGGGCAGCATTGTTGAGTTTCTTGTACTTCTCGTCCAGCTCGGCATGCTGCTTCTGAAGTTGGGTGTGCTTCTCCTCAAGCTCAGCATACTTGCCCTACAAGGAAGGCACAGGTGGAATGGCATCAAAGGAAGCCAACATCATGGGAGTGGGTAGGCAGCACAAAAGCTGGGCTGGCAGGTGGGTCTGGCCCCATTTCAAAGTGGACCGTGTGGTGTCCAAGAGGAGGTGCAATCGCGTGCACATGCTTCCAATCAATCAATCAATCAATCAACCAACCAGTCAATCAATCAATCAAGCACGACAGTCTGTCACATTCATGCCCTCCTCCTGCTGTTGCTCGGGTTGGTGTGTGTGCGCCCACCTGTGCATTTTGCACCTGCTCGACAGCAGTGTTGTACTTGTTTTTGGCGGCCGCCGACTGCTTCTTGTGCTGCTCATGCTGCTGCTGCAGCTGCGACACCTCAGCCTGTGCTTCTGCGAGTTGCTGCTGCAGCTGAGGCAGCTGCGCAACCCGCGCATCTGCGTCCGCCAGCCGCTGCTGCAGCTCAGCATGTTCTGTCTGGAGCGAGTTGTAGACATCCAGGTCGACCGCCTGGTACTTCTGAGACAGCTGCGTCGCCTGCTTCTCGAAGCGGTCTGCGCGCTGCTCCGCCAGCAGCTTGGAGCGCTGCGCGAGGTTGAGCTGCGTCTTCAGATCACTGCGACAAGAGTAACAGGAACAGGCGCGGTGCCAAACGCATGTCGGTGAGTCAAGCATGTACAACGGAGGTAAGCAGGCCCAGCACTGCATCAGTCAACATGGCAGCTTCTGCCAGTGGTAGTCCCTCTAGATCTGCGGCCTAAGATCAAATCCCCAGTTGTACTCACTTGATCTCGTTGGTTGTCACCGCCAGGTCGTCGCGTGCGCGCCGCGCCTCGTCACGTGCAGAGTCAGCTTGCTCCCGAGCGATGCGCTCCTGGCTTGCCAGTATCATGTTAGCAGCATCTGCTGCAGCGAGCCTGTTCTTCTGGTCTGTCACCTCCTTTGCCTGCAGTCAGAGCAAGAACACACTCTTTTAATAGGGTAGACTGAAACAGTGTATGAGCACTGCAGGACATCTGACTGGCAAGGTGCATAGTGCCATGGGACAGTGCAGGCAGGGAATCAAACAAGGCCACCAGAGACAGACAACTCTGTGAACCTAGACTGCATGTTGTGCAAGCCTGTGCCCTGCAGGTGAGTCCAGCATTCCACGACAGCAGCCCTGGTGTGTGCTGGGGCCTCACCAGGTCTGCGCTGCCGTTCTGGTACTGCAGCAGCTCCTGGCGCAGCGTCTTGAGCTCCTCCCCGAGCTTGGTGATCTGCAGGGCCTGCATGGTGCGCAGCGACTCCGTGGCGTGCATCTGGTCGCGCACCAGCTTGGCCGCGTCCTCGGCCTGCTGGCGCAGGATCTGCTCGCGCTGCACCATCTGGATGAGGTTCTCGCCTGCAGTGACAACCAGAACACGCAGGGCTTTGGCAACCCTCCCGCAGCTGACCAGCAAGTGTGCCGTGCATCAGGCAGTGGACACCAAGAAATCACATGCAAAGCAGCTTGCGCCTCTGTCAGTCCCTGGCCAGCGCATTGAGAACTGTGCCGCGACTCCCAGCATGACGGCCAGGCGCTGTCATCTAACATGACGACCAGGCGCTGTCATCCAACAGGTTGTCACAACATCTTGCTGTCGAAACAGGGTCATGTACGCCACACCAATGACAGCGGGCTGACCTGAGACAGGGTCTTTATGCTCAGGACCTCTGCTGGCCAACTCCAGCAGCCTGTTGTTGGCAGCATCCAGCTGGCGTTGCACCTCGTTCAGGTCATGCTGGGCCTGTGTGTGCAGGTGGTACACGTGGTTGGTAACTCAGCGAGGGGCAGTGGTACGACGATGCGTGAGAGAAGACAGGGCGAAACTGGCCAGGCATGCACATATGTCTGTAGCAGTGCGGTCAACTGGCACACTGTGATTCGCAAGCCTCAGCACAAGCGCCTTGAGCGGGCGTGTAAAACCAGCTGAGTATGCCTGTTCGGTATGAAGCCCTACCTGCGCGCGCTCCGCCGTGACCCGCTCAACCTTCTCGGCAGCCTGTCGCTGTATGACAGCCTTGTCATCCTGCTCTTTCAGCCACTTGGCCTGCACGAGACAAAGGGCCACAAAGGTTGGGGGCAGGCAGCAGTCAGTACATAATAGAGTGTCAAGTACGGCACATTGCAGTGCCCAAACACCGCACAGTACACTGCAGCATCACTGGTGAAGTTCAGTGCACTGCAATGCAGAGGAGTCAGCTATTGTGCGCGCAACCAGCAGCAACACACTGCAGTGTGCAGTGACCCTTGACTGATCGACCTGCCACAGTCAGACCTCCTCACCCTCATTTCATGCAGCTCCTTTTCAACAGCCGACACGCGCGACTCTGCTGCCTCCCGCCCTGCCAGGGCCTCAGTGTGCTCCTGCAGTGTCTGTAGGTACCTCTCAGTCACCCTCTTGGTCTCGCTCTGGGCATGCGTCAGCTGCACACAGCATCAACATGCGACACACAATACAACATACATGTCAGTCACAAACGTTGTACACACAGCTCGCCCGTGCGCAGCTGTTGACCACACACACAGGCAACCCCATGCCACCAAACAGCTGTGTGCGGTGCAAACATGCTCCCCATTCAGCAACCTGTCAGCAACGGGCGCCACATGTGTGGGAATCTTCTGCCGTCTCTCTCGAGTAGAGACTGCAGGTGAGCCTTGGCTGTCTACCGCTGCCAGCAGATTATCGGAGCGAAGCAAATCACTGCAAGGAATGCCCAGCACAGCCACTTTGCAATGCAGGCAACACTCCCGGTCCACTGCTGGGCCCCACCTTCGCTGAGGCCTGCTGCGCCACCTGCTCTGCTGTTGCTGCAGCCCTCTGCAGGCCCTCTCGCTCAACAGCATTGTTCCTGCGCTCCGCCTCAAGCGTCTCCTGCAGAGCATCCCGCTCCTGCAGTAACACAGGCGGGATATTGTTGTGATGTGGGGCCACTCTTCGGGCACGGACGCGTGAGGGGCTCCTTTCCTCACGCATGCATTGCATTTGCAGCAGCAGCGTGGTGTGTGATGTCGTCGGGCAAAGGCACAGCAACCTGCATCCAGCACGTACCTTGGTGACTGCTGCCAGTGCAGCTTCCTTCTCAGCAATCTGGGTCTGCAGCTGCTGCATGCTGGCCTGAACCTCCTCCTGCAGCCGCACAGCTTCGTCCTTCTGCTGCCTGGTCAGCTCCTGCGAGGGTTCGAACAGAGATACACAGCAGGCAAAGGCACGTAGCAGCTGTTGCTGTTTGTGCGCAACTAAGCTGCCTGCACGTCCAGCAAGGCGTCCAACAAAGACTTGTCGCCCTCGGCACCAACAGGAAGCAGCTCATCTGGCAGCTTGCTACACCATGCTTTTGCCAGCTCAGAGCCACTTAGTGATACTCAAGTTTGACACAGCTCGTTTGGCTGCTTGCTACAAGCGGGTAATGATTGTCAAGACGCCCCAGCTGTGTGCAGCGCTGCTGTGGTGTGCAGCGCCATGGCAGGTCCCATAAATTGATCCCAAGTACAGAGTTGCAGCAACAAACAGCGTGTAGTGTTACCGCTGTCTTGCTGAATGTGTGACGGGACCCTGTGGTTCCGCCACACCAACACACCAGGGTCGCCTGTATGCTGTCGAGCGACACCCTCAGCTCCTTGCGGCCCTTGTCGTAGTCTGACGCGCGCTGCTCCGAGTCCTTCAGCTCGTCCTCCTTCCGCCTGAGCTTCTCCGTGAGCACGAGGAGCTCGGCCTGCTGCTGCTGGATCTTCTTCTCTGCGGCGGACGCGCTGGCGCGAGCAGCCTACATACGCAGAGCAGATGCCGCGCGCACACACACAGTCCGATGTACTCAGCACCGAGCACCAGCAACACGCGTGCGTACGCTTGACGAGGACCCAACCCCACAGCGCCCACAGCAGTACACACGCTGCCAGCACGCAGTCCACCACACAAGGCAAGAGGAGATGTCCATTGTGCACAGCATCCAGGGACCAAGCCACCATCCTGTCTGCACACCATCCTTGCATGCACTTTCAAGGCCAAGGGTCTAGAAACCATGCTGACGTCAGCCAGCGGACCCACCTTCTCGTCCTGCTCATGCTTGAGCTGCTGCTGCAGCTGCT
>QAXK01012791.1:0-11487 GCA_004335735.1 Chlorella sp. KRBP | reverse complement strand
GATGCAAAGCTCGACACACAGTGACTACAAAGGGTGCAAAGCTCAAAGACCTGATCCAGAAACGCGCGCCGAAATGTCCAGCAAAACCCTTTTCAAACCGCGGGCACAGGGAGGGGAGCCTCACCAAGCTCCCTCCTAAGCACAGTTCCGTGGGCAGATCGTGCACTTCACAGCTGGGCCAACCATCGTGCGTGTTGCAGCTGCCCGTTTCCTTTGCCGCGGCTCTGCTGCACACCACCACCTAAGCACACCACCACCTGCTCAGCACAGCTCCGTGGGCAGGTCGTGCATGTTGAAGCTGCCCGTGCCTGCCGGCGTCAGCAGCGCCACCGCCATGGGGCCCTCCAACGACGCCTGGCCCTGCACCCCACCCCCACCCCCACCCACCACGCCCCCACCCAGCACCTGCGCATGCGGCGACGGCTCCGCCCCTCCCACCATCCCCCCAACCACCCCACCCTTGCCCGGCTGCACCTGCTGCTGCTGCTGCTGCGCCTGCATCTGCTGCAGCACCACCGCATCGCCGCCAATCACATGCTGGCTCGCCGACGACGCACCAGTGCTCGCCCCACCGCCACCTCCGCCGCCGCCACCCACCCCAGCCGCCGTCAAACTCGACCCGAGCGAAGTGACCGTAATCGACGAGGAGCTACGCAGCGTATCCGCACCGCCTCCCGCTGGCGCTGCGCCCGCACCGGACCCCCCGGATCCCGCCGACGATGCGGATGACGAGGCGCCGTTGAGCATCCCAGACACCACCGCCGCCACGGCTGTCGCCGCGTTGCTGCCGCTGCTGCTGTTACCGCCGCCGCCGCCGCTGCCGTTTCCACCGGTGAGTGCTTTGGTGGCGGCTGCGGCGGCGGCCGCGGGCAGCGGGTGGCTGGAGAGGAAGGCGGAGGAGGTGGTGGACGTGGTGGCGGTGGGTGGGGTGGGGAGGGCGGTGGCAGCGGCGGTGCCGGCGGCGGCGCGTTGTGCGGCGGCGACGACGGCGCTGGCTGCCTGGCGCAGCGCCGCGCTGCTGTCGAGGGCGAGGGTCGGGAGCACGGCGGCGGCGGCGGCGCTGACACCACCGCCACCAGCAGCACCACCAGCACCAGCTCCGTTGGGGATGGCGGCGTTGCTTGCGGAGCTGTGAAGCAGGCCTGCGGGTGGTGGTGCAGTGTTGCAGGTGGGCCGGGACAGCGGCACACTGTAAGTCATACAGCAACTGAGATGGACATCAATGGCAACAATACACACGCAGCAACGGAGCCCTTGAGTCGGACTGGATGCCGTGTGTGCCGAAAGCATCAAGTCACCGCACACGGCGTCCATGGCAAGCGAGGGCGCACCTGCACCTGCGCCCGCCGTCGCACCGCCCGTCGCGCCGCTGTCACTGCTCGCCTCCCCAAACGGCCGCAAACCACCTCCACCAGCACCTCCGCCCACCGCCGCCGCCGCCGCCGCCGCCGCCATCGCAAACACGCCTCCCCCTCCCAGCGCCGCATTATTCACACTCCCGCCCGCCCCCCGCCCGCTGCTGTTGCTTCCAGGCCCGCCGTTGCCGCTGCCGCCACCCCCCGCACCCCCACCACCAACCAGGTGACCCAGCCCCGACCCCAACAGCAAATCATGCGGGAGGCACGCCGCGGCCGGAAGCGACGCCACGCCCTGCAGCAGCGGGCTGCCCGAGTGCGCCAGGCTAGCCGCCAACGCCGCCCCCGCCCCACCACCGCCACCACCAAACCCGTGAGTAGTGCTGTTGCTGTTGTTGGTGGTGGTGGAGGAGAGGGCGGCGGGTCCTCCTAAGGAGGAGGGGCTAAAGGAGGTGGCGTTGGCGCGGAGCGAGGGCGAGCCGAGGAGAGGGTTGTTGGTGCTGTTGCCGCCGCCGTTGGCGTGGCCGCCCTGGCCGTTGTGGCTGCTGCTGTGGGCGGCGGCACCGCCCAGGGAGGTGGTGAGGGCGCCGAGGAAGCTGCCGGGGACGGGCATGGCCTGCGGAGGGCAAAAGAAAAACAGGAGGCAAAGCAGCGATTGAATCATAAATCGAAAGTTCTGCATGCCGGGGAGGGGCATGGCCTGCGGAGGACGTGAGAGCAGGGGGCAATGGAAAGATTGATTGCAAGAGGCAGATCAAGTATTATCATTCGAAAGCTCTGCATGCCTGGGGCGGGCGTGGCCTGCAGAGGATACGAGAGCAGGAGGCAATGACACCGGACTCACCAATGAGCTCGTCTTGCCCAGCCCTCCACCACCACCACCACCACCACCCAGCGTGGGCGTCGACGGCGTGGCCTCCCCCACCAGCTCACTCAACGTCCCCAGCAGCCGCGTCGCGCCCAAGGCCAACTCCGGGTGCGATGCCAGGTCATCCGCCTCCACAGACTCACTCGCCTCAAGCCCCGACTGCAAGCCCTGCCGCCCATGCTGCTGCTGCGGTGCCGCTGGGGGCAGACCTGGCGCGCCTCCACTGGCCCGGTGGCCGTGGCTGCCGCCCGGAGCGTTAGGGTTTGCGTTAGGGTTTACCGCCGCGCCCGTTAGGGCGGACAGGTGGTCCGGTGCGGGCGTGGGTGGGCCACTGCCGCCGTCCGACCCGGCAAACGACGCGTGGCCACTGCGGGGGCCGGAGCGCATGGAGAGCACGTCCGCAGGCGACACGCCACCGCCGCCGCCGCCAGCACCGCCCATCAGACCCATGGCCTGGTGCTGGTGCAGCAGCTGCTGCGCGCCTAGCGAGGCCGAGGAGCTGGGAGGGAGAGGCGGCTGCACTGCACCCGCGCCAAACAACCCCCCTGCCCCGCCGCCGCCGCCTGCTCCCTTGTTGCCACCACCACCACCGCCAAAGGCACCTGCGGCAGCGGCGACAGCCGCCGCCATGGCCCCGTGCAAGCTGCCGCTTGCCGCACCCAACCCTAAACCACCGCCGTTCCCGCCCACGTTCCCGCCACCGCCACCACCCGCGGCTACAGCGATGCTGTTAGGGTTGTTAGGGTTCCCGAAGAGCGCCGGCATGGAGAGGTGGGTGCCCGTGGCCTGCGCTGCGGCGGCGGCGGCGATGGCGGCTGCCGTCGCGCCTCCAAACGCCCCCATTGCGCCCCCAGGGTCCTGCCCCAGGACCAGCTGCTGGTGCGAGGGGAGGAGGGGCGGCAGCGGCGCCTGCACGGAGGAGGAGGGGGTGAGCTGGGAAGCCTCGCCGCGCGAGGTGTGGTGGCTGGGCGGCGCCTGGCCATTGCTGGACGGGCCGTACTGTCCAAGGCCGTTGATGCTGTTGCTGTTGTTGTTACTGTTGTTGGTGGTGGTGGTGCCGTGGATCTGAGCTAGCAAGGCGGCCAGCACCGCGTTCTGCTGCTGCTGCTGCGCGAGCGACTCGTGCTGCTGCTGGTGGTTGTGGTGCTGCGAGGGCAGAGGCATGGAGGCGCTAGGGTTTACCAGCGAGCTGATGGCCTGGGACAGTCGCGCCGCGTCCACGCTCTGCTGCATGTTGGCCAGGTGCTGCTGGTGCTGCTGGTGCTGCTGGTGTTGCTGCAGCGCGGACGACGGCTCAATGCCGAACCCCTGCAGCTCCTGCAGCTGCTGCAGCACCGCCCGCACCGAACCGACGGGCGTCAACGCCGGCGACACACCCGCCCCACCACCACCATTACCACCACCACCGCCACCTCCACCGCCGTTCAGACCGCCCATCCCCACGCCAGGCAGCTGCAAACTGCCCCGCGCCATCAGGCCCCCGCCGCCCCCGCCACCACCACCTCCGCCGTTGGACATCTGCCCGCCGGTGGACGCCGCCGCCAGCTCAGACAAGACCCGAAACGTCGCCGCCATCTGCTCCTCGTTCGCCCTAAGCGAGGGCAGGGCTTGGCCGAGGGCTTGCTGCAGCGAGTCCATGGGGAGCAGCCCCTGCTGCTGCTGCTGCTGCTGCCGGGCCGCTGCCGCTGCGCCGCCGGCGCTGCTGGCCGCCACGGCCGCTGCAATCGCCGCGTCCTGCGCGTACTGCTGCTGCTGCTGCTGTTGCTGTGCCGCCTGCTGCTGGTGCGCGGCGAGCAGCCCTGCCATCGCGCTGCTTACGTCGCCCACGCCGCGGCCGCCGCCCCCTCCGCTCGACACATTGCCCGCCCAGCCACCGAGCGAGTTGACCGTCGACATGGCGCCGCCGCCGTTAGGGTTTAGGGCGCCGCCATTGCTTGTGGTGACGGGCTCGGCGCCGGCCGCCAGCAGCTGCTGGACTAGGGTTTGCACGACCGTGGCGGCTGACGGTGCATTGTTGTTGCCGTTGTTGCCGTTGCTGATGTTTGAGGAGGCGTTTTGGGCGTTGGAGTTTGAGGAGGTGGAGAACTGGCCGTAGGCTGCGCTGCCGCTGCTGGGGCCTAGCAGGGGCAGGCTGGAGGTGGAGGCGAGGGTGGGGGGCAGCGGCGCAGTGGTGGTGCTGCTGGTGGGAGGGGGAGGGGGCGCGGCGGCGAGGACTTGGGCCAGGTAGGTGGCGTCCACACCTGCATTGCGTCGACGCCCAGAGGGGGTGAACAGCGCGTACCTGGTGAGAGTGCATCACATCGCAAGCGGTGAGCGCCCAAGACAGGCACGCTGCCGTGACCGTGATGATGATCCCACACAGTTGGTGCTCTAGCGTTGCGGTCCTCAACCCTAGCCCAATATTGCACGCCTTCACCCAGCAGTCCCTGGGGGAGCATCCTTGCACTAGCAGCCGCCCAGATCACGCGTCCCGCTGATCGTCTGACTCACCCAGGATAAGTGCCGCCGCCTGCACCCGCTCGGGCGCATACGTCACCGCCGGCCCAGCCGAGAGCCGCATCAGGTGCTGCTGCTGGGACGCCGCCGCCGCCGCCGCCGCCCTCATCTGCAGCGCCTGCAGCACCGCCACGCTGGGCTCCGACGCCGCCGCCGGCGCAGGCGGGGCGGCGTTCCCGCTGCTAGGGTTTGGAGGCATGGAGGCGCTAGGGCCTGCGCCGGGGAGCGCGCCATCAACAGGCGGGTTGGTGCCGGAGGGGCGTTGTGGGGGTGTGGACGGGGCGGTGGTGGTGGAGGAGGTGCTGGGCAGCGGAGGTCTTCCCGCCGGCCCTGCCGCTGCTGCTGCTGCGCCGTCCTGGCTGCCAGCACCTGGTAGTGTAGGAAGCGGCAGGGTTGGGTCGTTGGATGACGCGGCGCGGGTGAGCCCTGTGCCTCCGCCCAGGCTGCTGCTGATCGCTGCTACAGCCGCCTGCCCGTTGTCCCCCTCGGATGCTTGCAGCGACGGCAGCGGCAGTGGGTCAGATGCTCCTACTGCTCCTGCCCCTGCAGCTGCTTCAGGCATCATGGCATTGGTGGCGCTGCTCTCCGCTGGCAGCAGGGCGGCACCTCCTCCAGACCCATTGCTACCACCACCCGCTCCCGCGCCTGCGCCCGCACCAAGCAGCGGCAGAGGCGCACCCACCCCAGCCGCGCTGCTGCTGCTCCCAGTGCGACCGCCGCCCACCTGCTGATGCATCTGCGCCGCCGAATGCATCGCCTGGTGCTGGTGCTGGTGCTGATGCTGCTGCATGCCCCACGCGTCGTCCGCCGTGCTGCGCCTCACCGCCCCGTGCGACGGCGACGCAGCAGCAGCCATGTGGTGCGCCGGGTGCAGCAGATCGCTGGGCGGCGCCCCACCCACCGTGACGGACGCCCCGCCACCACCACCCATGGCCATGCTGCCCGAGGCGGGGAGCAGCTGCCCGCCCGCACTGGTGGTGGTGCCGTTGGGCGCGCCCATGGAGCTGAAGCGGTCGTCGCGCCCGCCGCCGTTGGTGCCGGGCCCGCCGGTGCTGCGCTTGTTGGAGGGGGGGAAGCCAAAGCCAGCGCCTTCGCCCAGGAGGTCCATCTGACGCTCCAGCTCCTGTGCGTTCGTTGGCAGTGGTGGGGGGCACGCGTGTGATTAAGGGGAGCGTTTGTAAAGTGTGTGTGTGCAAGGTGTGTCGGGCGCAGCGTGAGTGAAGCTGCAGTGCCCGTGTGCGTGCATCAAGCCCATCACCGCTGCGAGTCGCACCTGCAGCAGGGACTGGTCCACGACGCGCAGCTCGGCGTAGCTGTGCGCGAAGAAGCAGATGGAGCGCTTGCAGTCGGCGCCATAGCTGCACAGCTGCGTCCGGAACCTGTGTGCGCGCAGGGCACCACGGCAGCAGCACAGCCACAGCACACGTCCAGCATGGCTGAGTTGCACACCTGCTGGTGCTCAGTCCTCAGCCCCACTCTGTGCTGCTGTTGCTGTTATTGCCGCCGCTGCTGTTACCGCCCGTCGCGCTGTTATCCTGCAGCACACCTGAGCGGGTGGCACCTGCGTTCAGGGGGCACAGCAGGGCATGCAGGCGTGTGAGCAGAGGTCCCCTTGTGTTGCTGCACGGCGTGTTGCTGCTGCTCCTGGCTCCTTTGCGAGCACCCCAGGACACACGCACCAGAACTCGAAGACGTTGTGCGCGTACGTGCACGTCTCCTTGCGAGGGCACTCTCCGGTCTGCGTACACGCGTGTGTTGGCGGTTGTTTCTCGTCCCGGGGGCCTGCTGCTGCGAGATGGCGAGCTGCACAAGCCGCACAGGCTCCAGCACAGGCTGAGGGCCCAGCGAGGCGCTCAAGGTGGCACATTTGCTCGCCGGAGCGGCCCTCCCTCGCGCGAGGCTGTGCTCCTTGCGGGCTGTGCGTTCTCGCGTGGCGCTGCCCATCGATCCGGCGCACCTTCTTGATGTCTGGGCACGCCAGCGGCAGGTATTGGTGCAGCTGAGGGCACCTGCGTGTCGCCTTCTCGCCCGGGCTGCGCGGTGTGTGTGCAGGAGTGGCAGCAGCAACATCGTCGTGTGCAGGGAGACACCTCGCCCCACGCAGGAAGCGCTCCCAGGCGCGCAACTCACTGGCAAAAGGGGCACGCCGTCCAGTCGTGGCCGTAGCGCCTGTTGCACGGGAGAATCTGCGAGGAGGAGGGTCGCAGAGGAGCTCAGCGTGTTGCGCCAAAGTCGACAACCCTGGGAGGAGCCGCTCCGCCCCACGCGCACCTTGAAACAGTACATCCTAAAGTCGGACGAGTTGATGAAGCTCTGATCGAGCACCTGCGCCGACGCCTGGGCCGCTGCCTGCGCTGCTGCTGGGTTCGCTCGCGGACTCGCCATCGCGGCGGGCTGCCCGCCCTGCTGCGGCATCAGGCTGCCGTTGCTCATCTGCATCAGCAGAAGACGCAGCGTCTCCGCGTCCGCCATCGTGCGCAGAAAAATGTGCCTTCCCCGGCTCGCTCCCGTCCCGTGCGGCCCCAGCATGGGGTTGTGGGGGATGGGGAGCAGGATCGGCGTGATCGGCAAGAGAGCAGAGCTCAGGGAGCCACCTGGTGCCTGGTGGCAACGCTCAGCGCACGGGGGGGCCCTGCGCTGGCGCCCGTCGGCCGTACATCGCGCGTACAACGTCGGACTAGAGTCTGCGGATGCACTTGCAGTTCTCGTCGTTGTAGCTGTGGGGCGCATGTGCGTTGTTGTGGAAAGCGGGATCCTGCTGCCACAAACGGCGCCAGGAGTCTCCGAGTTCGTTGCGTGTTCCTTGTTGCACGCTCCAGCACCTTCGCAAGCTCTCTGACCAGGCAGCTCATGCAGGTATATCCACAACAGGCTGCGGCAAGCACGTGTCAAGCTCGCTTGCCGCACCACCCACGCTACAGGCACAAAGCAGCTCTCGCGAACACCGGAGCCCCGCCACCTATCCACCCTTCACTGTGAGTCCCATGCGCCAGCGCTGGCGACGTCGTACACGTACTGCGCCACAGCGGCAATCTCCTCCTCGTCCAGGCGGTCGCCCCACGCGGGCATGGCGCCCTTGCCGTTCTCCACCTGCACGGCGAGTGGGCAGAGGGCGAGGTGGTGCTCATGTGAGCACACCGGGCCGCCCAGCACTAGCACCTCAGCCTCAGTCGATGCACACAAGATGTTCTGACACCTGGTTGCCGTCAGTGGCTCAGCACACAGCTGCTCATGTGAACGCAGCCCACCTGGTAGCGGATGGCGTCAAGCGCGAAGCCCCCCGTCAGGAACTTGCTGATGGCGTCCTTGTCCAGCGTGCGCTCGGGGATGACACTGTTGCGGCCGCCCTGGTGGCACGCCGCTGCGGGGCAGGAGCATGGAGCCGGCACCACCACCACCACGCGCCGTGTGGAAGTGCCGTGCGCGGTCGGCGGCGTGCAGACGTGACCCTCGGAATTGCTCGGGCACGTGGGGTGATGAGGCGTGCAGCGGGTGCGCTGCAGCTCCCAGCAGAAAGGTGCAAGCCAGGGCGAGATCGCTTGGCACCGCACCGGCCGCACCGCGCGGCAGGACAGCCTCGGCGACCACAGCACGACTCGCTCGCGCCGAGCTGCAGCCCCTAGCCTAGCGTTGGCTCACCGCAGTTGCCGTTGAAGACCTCCTTGCCCAGCTCGTTCGCGCTGGCCTCGCCGGCGCCCAGGCTCACGGCGGCGAGCAGCGCCAGAGTGCCGGCGCAGGTGGCCGCGCGCAGCCTCTCCCAGGCGGACGCGTTGGTAGCGTCGCGCAGGTGCTCCTCTGCAGCGGCCTGCGCAGGTCGTGAGCACAGTGTCGCGAAATCGCCCACCCTGGGCCACCGCCGTGCCGGTGCGAAGGGACCCAACGCTTGCACCGCCGCCACCACCGCTCACATCGTCGCGGCGCACGGCGCGTGTCGTGGCACTGCGGCGGGGCGCATGCACCGAGACGGTGGCGGGGCGCTTGCTGCCAGTCGTGGTGGTGCTCCTGATGAGCGAGGCGCGGTGGTGGGGCGGCAGGTACGCGGCCATGTCGAATGCCAAAGAGCGCGTGCTGAGAGCGCGCGAGTGTCTTGCGTGTGGAGGCCACGCTGGCCCCGACTGATTAAGGGGCGGAGCCGAGGGACGGAGCGCCTGTTGTACACAGGACGCCACGACGGACCAAGAGCAATCCGGTACTCCGGCCAGTACCTTGAGACTCATGGCTTTACAGTTGGTGTGCGCCTGCAGAGCCACCGCCTGCAGAACCACCGGCATGGCCATGGTAGAGCGACGACGCATGATCAAGCTCGACCTCCGGCGCGTCGCACCCATTCAGGCTGAAGACCAATTGCCCTAGGCCCGCAGTCGTTCACAAGGCCTGCCAGGTGACCAGTGCATAGGCATTGGAGGTGTGTCGTGGAGGTGCTGATCTGGTCCTGCCGTACGGTGCGCTGGCGGCGGCAGATCCGGCGGGTCCGCCGGATCTTTGGTGTCCATATGCCCGCGGAAACGCCAGGTCGAGAAGGTGGTAGTGTGTGCAGAGCTCTGCAGAGTGCGCGGTCACTCCGTGCGTGCACGCAGCGGGATCGAGTCGCTGATCAAGACCAGCTCTTCTTACCAGCGACCGGTAGACCAGGATGGCCGGCGCGACGCCTTCGCAAAAGCTGGCGCTGGCGCTCCTCGTCCTCGCCCTCTCCACCAGCGCCAGCGCGCAGCTGTGGTCCGTGAGCTCTGGCAGCGTGCGCGCCACCTCCGTGGAGAGCACGTTGGGCCCGCCCATGTCGGCTCTGGGCACGCAGCTCTGCCAGGAGAAGGCCAACTTGATGATTGCCGACGACTTCAGCGTGAGTGATTGGCTATGCAGCACGCAGGAACGTCCTTACAGGACAGGGTTCACAGGGCTAACCGCCCGCCGGCGCGCCGGTCGATGTGTGTCGTTGCGCACGTTGCGCAGCATTGCTCCATGTTGCCTCTCACTCACTCTCTTCCCGCCTGCAGTTCCTCCGCGCCAACAACCCCATCTATTACACGGACCTGAAGACCAGGAACGTGGTCAACAGCAGCGCCTGGTTCAGCAGCAGGGCCAACACCTGGCTGCAGGGCGACATGGTGCGTCCAGAGCTTGGCGCTAAGGAGCACTCAAGCATCAGCCCAAAAGCATGCACCTCACCGCCTGGTGCGCATTGCCCTCTGCAGCACATGAACAACATGGGCTCGTTTGACAACGATGCGGGCAAGGTGGTGTTCGACGCCAACGACTTTGACGAGGCCTGGGTGGCCAACTTCCTCTACGACATCTACCGTCTCGCCACTTCCATTGTGCTGGTGGCGAGCTCCAACGGCCTGGGCGACACTGACGCCACCACGCTGGTCAAGGCGTTCACGACCAAGTACATGACCCAAGTGAGAGGAGGCTTACGCTGGCTGTGCACCACGCTCCGCAAATCACCCACCACGCAGCGGCACACCTTCTCACTTTTACGGGCTGCCGTCATCCTTTCCCCTGTGCAGCTGGGCAAGTTTGTGGGCAACAACAACGAGGACTCGTTCGACTGGGACAAGGCTGACGCGTACGGCATCCTGGACAACTTCCTCATCGACGCTGAGACCAACGACAGCCGCAGGGTGCGCCAGGGCTTTCACCTGCCAGTGGTCACGAACTTCCTGCCAAAATGGCATCACCTCTCCGTGCACCACCCACACACCACCACAGCGGCTTGCTGTGCAGCATGCTTCTCAATGCCATGTGCCTAATCGTCCTTGCTGCTGATCCTCGGTGCCTTGATGTGGCGCAGGGCTGCCCCCAATGTGCAAGTGGCGCCCACAACTCAATTGCCTCTGCTTCGTGATCGCAGAAGATGTTGGACAAGTACTCTTACAAGGTCAACGGCGTGCGCACCTTCCTGAGCAACGCCCAGCAACCCGACATCACGAGCGTCACGGCCACGGAGCGCGCTGACATCATCAACGCAATGAGCTTTTACATCCAGACCATCACTTCTGGTCTGCAGGGCAACACGGCCTATTTCGCTGTGCAGGACGTGGCCCGCCGCCTGAACGCTGGCCTGGGCTCGTACGGCGTCACCAGGTGCAAAACACTGCCTGATCTGCAGCCTTTCAGCCCAGCTGCGGCGCTCACACCTTCCTCACTCGACCACCACGTGCATCCCACTGGCCTGCGCAGGTACTACGTCATTGTGGAGGGTGCGACCACGGACGCTGACGACGACCGCATCCTGGACATCAAGGTGCAGAGCAAGCCCTCGATCAACACGTACGCTGGCGTGGGCTACACGGCCCTCAACATCCCCCACAACGGCCAGCGCGTTGCTACGGCACAGAAGGAGATGCTGCCCAAGGCTGACAACCACCTGGGGTGGATGAGCATTGGCAGCAGCGCCTACTCTGTGCGCGAGCGCTCCCCCTTTAAGGAGTCGCTCACGCTCACGGGCCTGACGCTGGGCCAGCTCACCAACCTGTGCGAGCAGTACGGAATCGTGCTGGCCGCCACACACGCACGCGCCGACAAGTGAGTGGTATGGTGAGCAGCTCTGGCCGTGCGTGGTGTGCTGGCGGTACGCTTGAGCAGCCTTGAGTGCTGTGGCTCTGAGCCCTGATCCGATGCGGACCGCCGCGATGTCAGGTGGCACACACACACCATGGTGGCTCGGTGACTGCATGCTCTGGCCTGGGCTGGTGCCTGATCTTTCCTCGCTGCTGATCCGTGCTGCCTTGTTTGATGCGGCCTGAAGCCCCGTTTGCGAGCTTCACA
>QAXK01012781.1:0-10118 GCA_004335735.1 Chlorella sp. KRBP | reverse complement strand
CGCAGCAGCAGCGGCAGGTGGCAGCATGGCCCCCAGCCTGAGCACACGGCCCAGCCTTGTGCAGGCAGCCGGGCTGGGTGTGTACCAGGATGCACTCACAGGCCTGCAGGCCAGTGGGGGCCCTGCACCTGTCAGCATGGGCCCTGCTGCTGGGGGGCTGTATGGGCGGGGCAGCATCACTGGGCCTCCTGCACCGCTGACAGGCATGGTGGGGTCAGGCGGGGCTGCAGGCGTGGGTGGTGTGGGCAGGTTCAACAACAACGCAGGGGCGCCCAGTGTGCAGCTTGAGGATGCCAGGGCCAGTGTGAGCGGAGCTGTGGGGCTGTCACAGAGTGGAGGGGGCCACCAACAGCAGCAGCAGCAGCACTCGCCACCACATCAGCCCTACCTCCACCAGCACCTGTACCACTGATGTGCTGGCACTGCAAGCAGCTTGGCGTGCTGTACCCTGCCAGTGATCTTTTGGGCGGCAGAGTGCGAGGTCCGGTGTGTGTAGCTGGGGGTCAAATAAGAGTGATGTAGCTGGTGTCTGCCGTTGAGTGTGGGGTCCTGGGGTCCTGGGGTCCCTCTGTAGGTAGAGAAAGTTAGGGCAGTCAGAAGAACAAACTGAGCCCGAATGAGCCCATCATGAGCCTGTCTTGCTTGAGTGTAGGTGCAGATGTTTAGGCGTAGGTGCATCCACTTTGTCACCCCACTGGTGTCACAGCAGAAGACGTGGTGCTTCCCAATGGTGCTGCAAATGCACTGTACAAGCTAGCAATGCATGCATGTTTTGCACCATACACTCTGCATGGTGTCACCATGTATTGATCGCCCTTTTGTTTTCCGACCTGTGCTATGAGTCGTAGCACAGGTACTGGACAGGGCAGATCGTTATGATGTTTCACTGTGCAGCGTGTCGGCCGCGGTGTCAGGTTACTGTCGTGTGGTGCTCCACAACCTGTGCAGTACAGGTTGTACCGCATCAGCTGCATCCCAGAAAGACTTGTCATTCCCTTGAGCGCCTTCCTGGCATGCTTGCTGCATCCATTGATTCAACCCACTACAGCAGGCATGCAAATCAGCAGTATGGCTACCGCTGAAGGTCGCTGCTGGGCTTGCATCCTGTGATGCGAAAAGCCAGGACTTAGCCACGACTGTTGTCTGGCAGAAAGTACCTCATTGAGCACTTGAAGCACTTGGGAACGTCACGTGTGACTCCTGCAGGCGACCACACCTTGTGCTGCTGTTTGCTGCTGGCAAGCATGTGTGTGTTTTGTTGGGTGCCTTGTGTAGACGCGGCATACAGGGTGGTGACGGTCACAAGCACCTTGCTGCTGTGTTGGGTGCGTCTGCTGCATGCTTGTATGCATACATACATCCTTGCATATCGACTGCTCAGCAGGTCCAAAGCTGGTGTGTGGTGCTGGCAGTACTGGCGGCTGAGTGTAGAGAAGTTCCCGAGTCCTGTGGCCAAAACAAGGAGCAGTCGGTTGGTCATGGCCATCAGCAGGCGTGTGTGGCAAGCGTGTTGGGCTCTGCCACAACCATCTTGCAACATGTTAGGACGGTCCACTACGACTGTGGTGAAGTCAGCACGAAGCACAGCCCACATTACAATGACACGCCAGACACAGGCACGCTCAGCATGCTCAGCACCAGCACACTCGAGCTTCAAAGTGGACCCACTCAACAGACACAACACACACGCTGTCTGCTAAGCCTGGCCTACTTCTGCACTCTGATCAAGTCAATGTCAAACAGCAACGTCTTGTCAATGAGCCCCTTGTTGCCAAGCACAAAAGACAGTGTGCGCTCCCCCTGCAGCAAACAGGTAAGGCATTGTTAGCACAGGGACAAGGGTCGAGCAGGTGCATGGGCGTGTACCTCCCAGTGAATGACATGCAAACTGCTGAGCAGCACACTGCACATGGCTTGCAAAAGAACATGGATCCTGTCGTGAAATGGCGTGCAGCACAGCACATGTACGCAGCAACTCATGCAGGCCCCAGCACAGCCTCAGATATACACACATGCCCAGCGCTCCCGCAATTGAGGTAATAGAACACTCACAGCGAATGTTGTTGGCTTGGGCCCGATTGTCTTGTACTCATCATTGGGGTACCCCAGCTCCACAGGCACAACGATACGCCTGATGCCACCAACCTACGACACACCACAGCGCAGCACAGCATGGGGCAGTGCAGTACAACACACATACCGAAGGTTGGCTTTGTTTTGGGGCGAACAGACCAGACGCAGCAGGTTGAGCTGATGAGCTAGGAGGATTTGAGAAGCTATGCAGTGTACACCGCAGTGCAGCGCACCCCGGTGTGCGATACCCTGTGCTGAAATGCCAAAAAACGCCACCGAGCCACATTCCCTTCCCCTGACCTTCATTGTTGCGACTGCCTCCTCGAATGCGGGGATGACCTGATGCTCCCCCAGCTTGAAGCGGAGGAAGTCCTTGTCATCACCAGTGAAGCTGCCACCCTTGGGCTACACACACAGCAGGAGCATGCACAACTCTTTATTCACACAGCAATAACATGCACAAGCACACCAGATGGGATGCACAAGCTGGCATGCTCATGCAAATGCCACATGCACCAGGCATGCACACATCAGAACAGAATGGCAGCCATTCCAACATTGTGCAGGAGACATCCAAGGCAACCACGTCCGTGGCATGATGCAGCCACGTGACCTGTTTTCATGTCAAGCAGCACCTCGACGTCGGCATCAGCCGCCATTACCCACACTCTCTACACATCGGCAAGCTTGATGATGGAAAGACCGTCTGAGTCAACCCAGCAGGATACGTGCCTCTCACCCACCTTGTTGCGTGCTTCAAAGGGCCTGCCATAGTAGCCAATGGTGTAGCCATCCCTGCACAACGACAATGCATTCGGCAGCAGGCACCCAAATGCTCAGTTGTCGCAAAGCGCACAATGACTCATCAATGTGTTGAAAAGGTGTGTGTGTTGCCCACATGCGTGTGTGTGCGTGCATGTGCGAGTGTTCTGGTTGTTGGTGCCGACTGCTCACCAGTCCACCACCAGTGTGTCCCCAGCCTGTGGCGTCTCCCCTGTGCCTTCTCTCAAGTCCTTGAACTGAAGTCCGCTCGACGTCATGGTGAAGTCAGGGTACCTGCAGCACAGCATGACACAGCACAGCACGGCATGGACGCCATCATCTGTGTGTGCTTGACAGACAAGAGTAAGGGTATGAGGCCATGGCCTGCTCTATGCTACACGAATGCTTCAGGCAAGTTGCACAGACTGCAGTACTGTACTGTCCGCTGCACAAGCTGAGCATGCAGTCAGGTGCAGCGAGGCCGCAACAACCACTGCGACTGCCGCCTGTGAATACAGCATACATGTGCAAACCGTTGGTAACGTGCAGCACTTGGTTCCTGGGCAAGCGCCCCCTTGAATATGACAGTGTGACAAGCACAAACAAGTACGAACATTATGTACCGTTTGAGACCCTGCTTACGTCATCCTAGGCTTGCCGTAATCCTTGCCCTTGAGAGCCTGCAGGCAATAAACAGTACAGGTCAGGCTGTCGTGATGCACTCAGCCTAAGCACTGCAGCGCCACACTGACAGTCGGTGCATGTGGCTGCAACTCTCTCTCAGCTATGACTGCTGCTTCAGAGGCCGTGCATATCAGCCACCACTGTTGCAATTCAGAAGAATAGATGTCGCAGAACATTCAAGGGTGACAGTTGCATCAAATCTATATAGTGCTGTTGTTCAACCAGACAGGAGCAGCTGCAGGACCCACTACCCCAGGCAGTGTGTGTCTTGCTGCAATCAAGTCGGGTGATGCTGCAGCTGTGCACACATTGCTGTCTTGCTAAGAGGTCCTGCTGCCGATGACATGCAAACATCCAAACGTTGATCGTATTTTGGATCACCTCCATAGGCTCATAGTTTGGCTTGTCATCTGCATTGGCCTGCTGCGTCTGGATCACCGCAGACAGCAGCACTGCACCCCCAAACACCTCCCTCCGACTGGCAGCAGCAACTACATTGGGCTTCTGAGACTTGAAACATTGCTTCCTACAGCGCACAGGATATAGCAAAGCTCTGTCAGCATGCCTGGCCTCTTGTGATGTTGAAGCTGACTGTGCAGGGTGTCCAATTTGACCTCACTTGCACACAGCAACGCTGCCAGACCGCAGCTGCAGCTGCATGACTTTGCTATCAGCTATTTTCCAATGAAAGAATACGCAGATCGACCTGTGGGGCTGAAGCGACAAGTGCAGGCAACTGTAACACAACCCCAGCCCTGGTAGAGAGAACAAGCTAGCGCAAACACTATCTAGAAAGATTGATCAATAAGCAAGCCAGCTTTCATCTACTGCTCTGATTCAGTGCTGAGAACTTGTCCACCGTGGTTTACTCGCTCCTTCGATTGACCTTGGGCACAAGTCACCCGCACAAGCAACGTCCGGCTGCGATATCGTGCTGGTCATTATCACTCAAGCGGTATAGACGATTTACAAAAGGCAGCTCGAAGCTTCCTGCGTGCCGCAACAGTAACGACAGCAGCAGCAGCAGCAGCAGCAGTAGCACGCCGCAGAGAACAGTCATATTGCAGCAGACACAGCACAAGCGGTCATCATGACGGCAAACAAAGGCAAGCGTCCCAGGGAGCCGGATGAGCCTGCAACAGATGGCCTGACAGTACTGCACAGGGCTCGGATGCTGCCTTGGCAGGTGTCGGCAGTCACATGCCTAGCAGCCTGTCCTGATGGCTCAGTGTTTGCAGCTGGATACGAGGACGGCAAAGTGGAGCTGTTCGATGCTGTCGTCTACAACCGCCTTGCAGTGAGTCCTGCTGCCTCAGCAGTTTGGGCACGTGTGCATGTGGGTGCTGCTGCTGCTCCTGTTTCCAGCTGAAATCGTGGGCTGAGCTGCCTCATACCAGCACCCCATGCCGCATCACAGGTGCATATGCCCTTTGAATTCCAAACTACGTCAGCTGCACGGTTATTTCCCCTCCAAAAATGAACATCCCTTACACCCATTTCGTCACACACAGCCCACAAGCCCAACCCACACAGCCCCGCCTCCAACCTCCACTCACGCATCCTCCTGCACCCCTCCTGGCCACACCCCGCACGCACGTCTCCTCCCACTACAGACCATCCCAGGCTCGGAGGGCAACGAGGTCAGCAGCTTGGCCTGGGCACGTGCATCAGGCGACCCCCACTGGCGCGTGTTTGCATCAACCCTGAGTGGCCAGATCCAGGAGCTATGCCCCACACACTTGACAGTACTTTCATCCACAGACTCATCTGGTGGTGCAGTCTGGGGCCTCAGAGCCGCACCTGCCGTCAGCAGCAGCACAGGCAGCAGCGGCGGCCCCCAGCAACAGCAGCTGGTGACGAGCAAGCTGGCAGCAGCATGTGCAGACGGCAGTGTGAAGCTGTTTGGTGTGCATGCTGGCGAGCAGGGCTCAGTGTTTGAGCGGGCTCTGCCTAGGGTGGAGGGCAATGTGCTGAGCCTGGCCTGGCACCCGACTGGCAGGAGCCTTGTCAGCGGGGGCAGTGACGGCTGCATGCATGTCTGGGACCTGCAAACAGGTGTGTGTAGGATGGGCAAGGGGGGGGCGGGGGGCGTATGCGTTCTGCTTGAGCAGAGAGGGCAGTGACGGCTGCATGCACAATTGGGAGCTGCAAACAGGTCTGTGGGATGGGCGAGGGCGGATTAGCAGGGCAGGGCATGTCAGGGGTGTTTGTGCTCTGCTTCAGCAGTGAGGGCTGTGAAGGCTGCATGCATGTGTAGGACCTGTAGACAGGTTTGGCGCAGGGTTTGGGTGTGATGATGATGAGGGATTACATGCAAACAGGGATGACAGCTAATGTGCATGTCTGACCTTGTATTTCAGCAGGAGCTGCATGTGTCCGCATACTCACGGAATGGCCTGCACTGTTGCACCAGTTCGTTGGGCTGTACACCAACAACCCCCTCCTCCCCCCCTGCCACATACACCTTTCAACGCTCAACACTCACCTCACCCGGCACCCACACCCTCTACAACCACCCACCCCTTGCAACCCCACCCCCTGTCCCCTCCCAGGTACGGAGCAGCAGCGCATCACTGTAGGCACCAGCAGCACCTCCCCGCCCTGTGTGTGGGCCCTGGAGGTGCTGCCAGACGGCACACTGGTCAGCGGGGACCAGGAGGGTGCGGTGCAGTTCTGGGATGGGCGCTTTGGCACGCTGCTGAACCGCCATCAGCAGTTTGCTGCTGATGTGTTGACCCTGGCCGCTAGCCCTGATGGCAAGATGGTGTGGGCGTCTGGGGTTGACGCTAAGGTGCGTTGCAGGCACTTGCAGCTAGTGTTGTTGGTGCAGCCAGTTGCAGCTAGTGTTGTTGGTGCAGCCAGTTGCAGCTAGTGTGGTTGGTGCTGGCGCGAGGGTCGTGCCTGAGGCTTGCCCAACTCTGAGGGGCCTTCTGGTCGCTGTCAAGACACCTGCACATGCAAGTTTTGTGTCAACACATTTTCAAACACTTGAATGTGAGTCCACATGTGCACAACAAACACCAGTGCTGCCTGCAGGCTTCGTGGGATGCTGTCTCACCTGTGTTGCCTGAATACACGACTGTGGGGTTTCAACTTCACTCCCTTCACACTAACTTCATTCCCTTATGCTTGCTGTGCTGTTTTTGGTCTTGTGCTGACGCTGCAGGTGGCTCTGTACCAGCCTGTACCAGACAAGGCCACCGGTGTAGCACGCTGGACCTATTTGGATCGCAAGCAGCCCCACTCACATGACATTCGGGCCCTCACCACCCTGCAGCCTCCAGACAGCGACCCCCTGCTGATATCTGGCGGGAACGACGGCCAGATTATGTTGTACAACATGCCCAACTTCCTGAAGCAGCACCCCTACAGGCAGAGCAAGGCGCCTCAGAGGCCGCTGCTACAGCTCAGCAGTGGTGTGCAGCCAGCGGTGGTGCTGCAGGTGCAGCAGCGGCAGATACACCTGTGGCAGCTGGGGAGGGCTGCTGCAGAGCAGCAGCTGGCAACAAATGCAGGTGTGTGGGAAGGCGGCCGCTGGGGTGTGGGCCTGAGAACCAGGTTGAGCATTGTGTGTTTTGAGGCTCTCATGGTGACGCAGGGCGTGAGGGACGACACACACCAACATTACAATAACAGTATCAACACACATCATGACTGTCATGTCTTGGAAACATGCGCCAGGCTGATGTTTTGCGCTGCTTTCTTGCCTGCCTTTGGGTGTCATCGCCTGTTTTACACAAACTCTGTGCTCCTGTCATATCCTTCCCTCCCTGCCCAACCCAGGCCCCATAGAAGGGGAGCGCTGGGACCTGTCAGCCATGCCGTCACTGCTTGCCAGCATCACCACCAGCAGCGGCAGCCACATCACCACAGCAGCGCTGGCACCTGATGCCTCGGCAGTTGCTGCTGCAGACGGCACCAAGCTCAGGCTGTTCAGGATTGCACCCCAGCAGCAGGAGCAGGAGCAGCAGCAGGCACTCCAGCACAAAGGTCCTATTGAGCAGAAGCTGCCGCAGTCTGCACCTGCTCCTGCGCCTCAGCAGCAGCAGCAGCAGCAGCCTTTGCAGCACAAGGGACCAGTGGAGCTGAAACAGCTGCCAAACCCCGCATTGCAGCTGCCAGCTATTCATGAAGGCTCAGCACAGGAGACTGAGGCGCCTGCTGCACCCAACATGCAGCGCAAGCAAAGCCCTACCGAAGTGCAGCAGCCCACTAACGAGGAGCCTGGAGACAGCGGCTTTTTCAGCAAGCCGCTGGCTGCCGTGCGCAAAGTTGTTGCGCGGTACTTCTCGTGGGACAAACAGCCGTCTGGCGAGGGCGGGGACGGCGCGGACCACGTTGCACAGATGGCAGCTACCAGCGACGACGTCGCGGCCGCGGCTAACGATGACAGCAGCAGCATCGACACGGACGCCGTTGATGCTGATGCCGACGTCGAGATGGAGGCCGACGTCGACGTCGACGTCGAGGCGGAAGGCGACGTTGGTGACAGCGACAGCGATGTCGAGGGCTTATCAGTGATCGAAGATCGTCGCGTCCTCAATGTTGCAACAGCTGCCGTGGGAGCAAGTGGCGTCAGTAGCCTTTCGCCAGAAGCTGCGGGCAATTGGCCGGACGGCAGCATGGATGGCGACAGCAGCGAGGTCTCTGCTGACGTCCTCTGAAGCAGCTTGCACGGCACGTTGATCAGCAAGCGGCTCGCAGGTACCTGTACATGTCGGTTAGGGGTGTGCCCTGCACTTGTGGGAAGGGGATGGGAGTTGGTCCAGCAGATCGGTTACATTGTCTCACTTTTCTGTTGCAGCAGAATGACTGGTTTGCTTCATAGCAGGCGCATGCATGGGATGCTGCGTTGCTCTAGATGTGTTTGGATACCCGGACACACTCACTGTCTACCTCAAATCAAACTTAGCGTCCATGTGCAGCACTGCGCATGTAGCGCCAGGTCTGGAATGCGGCCTGCATCAAACTTGAAGCCCGGCAGGACAGTTGCAACTTGCACGGTGCACTGATCCTGCAGGCCGTGTGCGTGCCAGTCAGGTGCACCAGCCAGGCTGGTTTGGACTCTAGTGGGACTCGACCTTGACTGCCGCCGCCTTGGGCAGTCTTAGCGAGCTTTTGCTCTATGCAATTGTGCTCACCAGCAATGAGTGTCACTTAGTATGGCACACCCCATGATCAGTAGCCTTGATGACAGCACCGACGCAAGGCTCTCAGCTGCCCTGATTGTGCTGGCTGCAAGGCCAAACCCTCTGGTGCTGCTGGCATTCACAGATATCCAACAGGCAACCATTCTGGCCTTATCATGATTTCCCAGCCGTTTGGCAGAGTCTGTATACACTTTCTGGTACACTCCATTGGCTGCTCGGACAGGCAAGCTTTCCATGATGTGTGTGTGCTTTGGAAAGGTTGTAGCAATGACAAATGTACTGTGTGTGTGTGTGTGTGCACAACAGCTTCTTGACTGAGGGGTTGGGTGCACATGGCGACTTGTAACGACCAGAGTTTCATCATGCAGTGTTGTCAGGTGCATTGCTCAATCATGAATTCCCTGCCACAAACTGGACGACCGCGCATGCCCTACAGCCCCCCATTTTGCTGCCCTAAGCATAAACCTTGCTGTGGACACAACCATGAATCATTAAGTCACATCAAGATGCCTATGATCAGGGCTGCAGCAAGGCTTCAAGCTTCATACTCTGTTACATCATGCACCTAGTACACAGACGCCCGAGCTGATCAGTTCAGTATCATTCAACACACAAGCCGCCTCACACCGCCACAAACCACTTCTAAGAGGTATCATAAATGATTTCAAGACAGCTATTCGCTTGCCCGAGCTGTTCCTGCCTTGTCATGCTGTTCCTGCCTCAGGCTTGAGTCGCACAAGCAGTCGTGAAGCACACACGCTTTGTAGATGCAACATAACGAGCACGAGAGCACCGCCAGTTCGGCTGCCCCTCAGTGACAGCACATGCAGCCTGCAAGGGATCTTCTGCTACAGCAGGGCCTGCAGAGTAGACGGGGACCTAGGACAGACCTAATGTGCGCTGCCAGCAACACAGGGATGCAAAAAGCTCCTCAGTGATGCAGCAGTGCACAGGCATGCATGCAGACTCTGCCCCGTGACACTGCCACTCACAACAACTGCAGTTCTGCTGACGCAGAGCACACATTCACCACCGTCGTCTTCTGATGACTCTGTGAAACCTGGAAAACTCACCTCGTTGATCGATACCTAAGCATTAGGGGCCTGCTAGCACAAAGTCATGCGTTGCAAACTGTGCTGTGCTGGCACCGATGGTTACGACGTGCCAGTAAGCCAAAAGACACTGGCATGCTGCAAGTGCCACAGTGTGTGTGGCTGCTGGCATGCTAGCCAAAGCCATAAGACGGAACGTATGACAGAGGTACATAGGTTGCATGTAAGCACTGGCAGTCCACAGCTGAGCAAGTGGGGTGCTGCTGGGGTCCAGCAGACACCTGTCCAACCTGCATGCGTCACACACTGCTATGCCAAGCCGTTGTGATGGCGCACCATGTCAGGTGCTGGCTTTCGACTCCTGCTGCTGTGCTCAGCAGCAAGCAGCAACAAGCAG
>QAXK01012780.1:0-10585 GCA_004335735.1 Chlorella sp. KRBP | reverse complement strand
CCTCCTCATCGCCGTCACCACCGTCGTTGTCGTCATCCTCGCCGTCACCGCCGTTGCCACCGCTGCCGCTGGAGCCGCCGTGCTTGCTGTAGGCGCCACCGGAAGAGCTGGTGCTGTAGGGCTTCTTGGCCTCTGGCTCAGCCTGCAGCAGGGAGCGGGTGTAAGGCTTCTTGTACCTGCAGGCAGTCATGTGGACAGTGGGTAAGGCAGGCCGGCAGCAGCAGGAGGTCAGTTTGGAGGCTTGAGCAAGCAGGCATAGAGACTAGCTCACACAAATGAACTGCGACACCCACACGCCTGTGCCGTGGTCACTCATGACGTTCCTCATGGCAATCAAAAGATCTGCAGGCCTGGCAGGCAGGCAGGCAGGCATGGAGGTACATGCGATGCCCACAGGCCTACCCTTGCCAGTGCCAAGGCATGGCGCAGGTACTAGCACCTCATTGTGAACCTTTTTGAACACTTACTTGCCGGAGCCGTACTTCTTGCCATTGCCGTTGCCATTTCCATTGCCGTTTCCACTGCTGTTGCCATTGCCGTCCTCGCCCTCGCCGTCACCCTCGCCGTCCATGCCACCCTGTGGCAGCACATTGCGGCAGATGCAGGCAGAGCAGCATATGAGCTCACTGTGCTTGTTGAGGACATCAGGGCCTGGCACCATACATGTCCATGGGGCACAAAGGATACCGAAACAGCAGCAGCAGCAACAACAGCATCACCACAGCAGCAGCAGCAGAAACACCCACCTCCTCGTCACCGTCGCCATCCATGTCACCACCGTTGCCGCCGTTGCCACCCTTCTTGTAGGTCTTGGTGTCATACTTCTTTGTGGGGTACTTCTTTGTGGGGTACTTCTTGGAGGGGTACTTCTTGCCGGCACCACCGTTGCCGCCGTTTCCACCGTTGCCGCCGTTGGAGCCGCCGTTCATGTCGTCATCACCCTCACCGTCACCCTCCATGTCATTGTCGCCTTCGCCCTCTCCGTCCTGCAGCAGCACACACGCAGGCGGACAGCGAGTGAGAGGTGCATGCAGGTGAAGGGTGCAGGGTCACAACCTGCACAACACAGAGGCATACAGGCACACCCCCAGGCTGTATCACAGCACTACTGATCACAGGCAGCTTGCAGAACCACTCGTGACACCATCACTGATCACAGGCAGCTTGCAGAACCACTCGTGACACCATGGTGCAACGCTCTGTTTTCAGCAGTGCATCTGTTCCTGTCGTTTGTGCTGGGCTAAGTTTGATTTTGAGTGCGCTCTGATAGGAAGCATCAAGTACTGCAGATGCATCAAGGTCAGCATAAGCCAACGCAAGTCACGGGTGTGCAGCCAAGAGTCGGCAGCAAAGACCCCTGGTTTTGCCCAATGGAAGTGTCATACTTACCATGTTGTCATCGTCATCATCATTGTTGTTGTTGCCGCCGTTGCCATTGTGGGAGCCACCGTGGCCACCCTTCTTGGTGTATGCGCCATAGTCCTTGCCACCATAACCGCCAGCAACCTCAGCCAGCAGCCTCCTGGGGATGTCCAGGAGTACTGTGGAGGTCTGGGCCTCAGCAACCTCCTCTTTTTTACTGGCAGCAAACGCTTTAAGGCCAAAGCATAATCGTGTGCAGCACAGAAGCACAACAGCAGCAGTGTGGCAAGGCAGAAACAGCAAGTCAATTGAACAACAACAGAACAACAGCAGCAGAGGTTGCCGGCGTCAGAAAAATTCAAAACGTGGCATTGCGCATTGATTTGCTGTGCTGCAATGTAGCCTTGCAGTGCCGATGCTGTGAAAAGACGACATTGAGCGCCAACACAATGATGGCGAGGACGTGTTTGTGCGAAGCTTTTGTAGATACCATGAACTCAAGAGTTGTGTATGATGCGAAAACGCTGATTGAACTACAGAAGACAACCATCACAGACGAGGCAGCGCATGTTTTCGCCGTGCTGACAACTTTGGACCGGTGCATCTAGTAGAGTCCTTGAGACGCCAGTGAAAAGCAGATGTGCTTACCTCCAGCAGCAAGGCCCAGCAGCACAATGGCCACTGCAACCTTGGCGAAGCCCTTCATTGCTGAAGCAGGTCCTCGCCTGTTTCTGGGCACTACTGTGCGACAACAGCACAGAACGTATGTGGATCTATTGAGACTTTATTGAGAGCTCAAAGTTCTCAAAAGCTCGATCAATGCATACTACAGTCTTGCTTTTATCGGTACCGGGCAGTAGAAACAGCAAAACCCCGCGTGCTGTGAGCCCTGCCCTGAAGCCCAGCGGAGCCTGTTCACTAACCAAAACCTCGCAACAGAAACTCAAATGGTTTATCTAGATTTTACTGTATTGGGTTGCAGCGTGCTGCCCCCCAGCAAGATCCATGTACCGCAGCTACAGGACAGCTTGAGAGACCTGAGCGGTCAATTTAAAGCGGATGATCGTTGTATAAAGACATTGGACTGCGTGTGTCAAGCAACATGACGAGGGAAACGTTTTCAGTTGTGGTGAAAGATCTGAGAAAACGCACCAACGATGACGCCGGGCGCGGAAGCATCTTCAGGCGCATGTTGTCTGCGGTTCAGTCCAATAAATCACAAAGTCGGTGCTGTACGATGAACACTGGCATATTCAACACGATTGTGCAAAGCATCAGGCACCAGATGCAGTTGGTGCAGCTGCACCTTCAACACCAGCCAGCTGCTTCACCTGTGACACCAGTGTGTGCATGCTCTGCTGCGACTGTGTGTCACCAGGCCCCTCGCCGCCTGCTGACGCGGCTTTCAAGCTTTCTACAACACGTTCATGGAACTGCTGCACCAGTGTGTGCTGCTCCTCCTCAAGCTGCCCCTGCAGCAGGACCAGCACACCCCCGATCGCCCTGCCAGGAATGCTCATGAGCTTGTTGCAGCTCTTGAGCACCAGCAGAGGCAGCACCAGTGCCAGCACTGCCGCAGGAGCCTGCTCGTCATGCAGCAGCTGCAGCAGCTTGGCCTTCTGTGCTGAGCATGCTGCCTTCTCAGCCTTCTTGTCAAGCCTCTTGAGGCGAATGCCACACTCCATGGCTGCTGCCTCCAGCTTGCTGACAAAGTCCTGCACAACACAGGCAACAGCAACAGCAGCAGGGTATTGCGTTGCCTTGTGACAGTTGCAGAACCAGAACCATACCCCAAACAGCACCAGCATGCCACCAACAGCCTGCTTAGCAGCCACACCATGCTGTGACAGACTTGGCTCCTGCCCCTCAAAACAGAGCCACGTGTGCGCAGACACCTTGCGGACACCCTGCACTGTTGTAGGGCAGGTGCACTTGCCCACTTCCCTGTCACTCTGTGTGGCCACGTCCACAGTCAGTGCCCACGCACAGCCACAGCTGCCAGGCACAGCACTGTGCTGTGGCTCTTGCGAAGCAGGTTCGCAAGTGCCTCAGCACCAGCCACCACATGCCCCAGCCTCACCTGCGGGTCAGTGCCACCAGCAGCTTCTAAGGCCTTTGCCAGTGGCTGCCCAATCTCAGCCGGCAGGCTCTTGACCAGCTTTGACCGTGCTGCTGGCGTCCAGCTGCTGCTGCTGGCAGGATCCGCGACTGCGGGCTCGCCTGCTGCTGCTGAGATGTCGTCCTCGCCAAACTCGAGCTGCGACCAGGACAGCAGGCTGTCCAGTGCGTCTGTTGCTGTGCTGCGCAGCAGGTGCCGCTGCACCAGGCTGAGGGTGGCCTCATCCTCCTGTGGGTGCAGTACAAGGAGTGCAGTACAGGCAGAAGTCCCATGGAGGCAGTGAGCAGGTGCAGCAAGCATCCACAAGTGCGGTAGGAGACGGCTATCGAGCGTCGCCGCTCAATACTGCACATACAAGCACAGCACTGTCCATACACTGCACATGCATGCAGTTAACAACCGCTGCAAGCAATCATAGCTCAACCCCACCAGTCAATGAGCTGCATAGTGCTCGCAGCAACACAAATTTTGAGGCTTGTAGCACCCGCAAGAGTGCCAGCATCAGCTGCCTGACGCTGGGTTACTGCCACCCGCAGCCAGCCTGCACACCATGTGTGCCTTGTGTGTCGCCCTCACACATAACATTATCAACGTACCTGCAGCAGCTCTGACCCGTTTGCATACAGCTGCAGCAGCACAAATGAGTCCTCCAATGCCTTGAGGGCCGCCTCCTTCTGCTTCTTCTTTGCAACTGCCCCACTGGTCAGCACACTGGCCATGGCCTCCTGGAATGCTGCGACTGCAGCAGGGCGCACCTGCTCAGCCAGGGCCTTGGGCAGGGAGCCAGAAGGACCTGCACACGACAGCAGCAGTGGTAGGAGCAGCAGCAGGAGCGGGACGCCACAGAAAATCAGGCATGCACTCGAACCGAGGCGTTTTGGTTGGCCATCATGATGCTCAGCTGATCTTGGTGGCACCAGCAGATGGCCCCCCTCAAGGCGCAGCTGCCACAGTGCACAGCCAAGTCACAGTGCCAGACTGCCCGTCTTCTTGCATCAACTCTCCTGCTTCTTCTCCATAAGCGTCCAATGCCACTAAGCAGCATGCTGCAATGCCTCCTGCACTGAACCTCTGCAGCAGGACACGCTGCAGTGGTACACAGGGCTCAACACACCCACCTGCATCCTCCATATCTGGGTACAACTTCAGCACTTGCTGTGTCAGCACGTTGACTCCAAGTATGGAGTTGACATCAGCAGCACCCTTCTGCTTGCCCCCGGCTGCTGCCCCACTGCTGCTGCTGCTGTTGCTGGTTGCTGCTTTGCCGCCCTTGCCCTTGCCTGCTGCTGCTGCTTTGCCCTTCTTGCCCTTCTTTGCTCCCATCGACCAGTCGTCATCACTATCTGCGCCAGATGCCTCCGGCTGCAAGAACAGTGTGCCAAAACGAGACACACAGACAGGAAACATGGTTGTGAGTTGGGCTCCATGCATAGTTTGCACACACTTCTATAGTGGCCAGTGTCGGCATGTGTGCATGTGCTGACAAACTCCTGAAAGTGCAGCTGCTCCCAAGGGGCCTGGCACTGCTGCTGCACACGCTTGCAGGAGCTGCAGATCAACACCAATAAGACCGCACAATTCAGCCACTGCAACAAGCACCAGAGGTACAGCACGAGAAACAGCGTTGTTACAGCACCGCGCTGCAACTACGTAGCTTGAAGTGCCTACCCGCTGCTTCAGAGGTGAAGCGCCAGTGGACTTCTTGCCGGCTCCAGCAGCTGCCGCCTCACTGCTGCCGTTGCCGTTGGTGCTGGCCGTAGCTGCGGCACCGCTGCTGCTGCTGCTGCTGCTGCTGCGGCGTGCATGCAGCGCCTTGTCTGCCTCCTTCTTTGCAAACTGCTCGACCTCCTCTTTTGCTGCAGTGATGAGGGCGGCACTCACGATGCACGTGGTTGCAAGGACCTGCAGGACAGGTCACCCAGTGAGGCTCAGACACGCATGGGCTGACAGTACGCACCACAGGGCTCGGCAGCTGCGCGCACCAATGTGAAGCCTGCCTGCACCTGCATCCCCGTGCGCCCTGCCAAACACAGCTGCGAGCGCTGCCGCAATGCCACTGTAATGGGCATACAGAGGACGACGCCACCGCAAGGCCACATGGATATGGAGATGGTGCAGCAGATGTCGATGCTTAGCGGCTTTCCATCATGAACAAGCACCCACCTGGCCGCGCTTGTTGTCGCTGCCACTCGGCAGCTCTGCACACTTATCCAGCAGCTGGGCTACGTCAGGGGGACCCAGGGAGGGTGGCAGCACAGTCGCGACATCCAGCCAGCTGCTGTTGCGCAGCGTCTCGTCCACTGCAGCGTCTGTCTGTGCGATCAGGCTGGGGGACACAAACACTGTACACAGGACGGTACAGGTGTACACGTGCACGCACACACAAGCACACAGGTACACAGTGTTGGAGGGCAGTGCGTGAGCGCAGAGTGCGGCTGGACAGCACACACATGCATGCAAGCATCAAGAGCAGCGCCACCAAAGGCACAAAAGGATGCCAAGCAGTCACATGACCAAGCACGTGTGATGCCTGTTGTGCTGATCAAGAAACAGGAAACAGTGATGTGTTACGTGACATCCCAAGCACTGCAGCTGCCCGTTGCTTGCTCAAAAGCCAGTGATGCGCTCTGGCGTTCAAAGGCACGGCAGATGCTGACCTGTGTCCAGTGCGATGCCCTCCGGGAACTTTTGAGTGAGGTACGACTTCTCACTGCTGATCCCAGCCTTGCGCACCAGGTCGTACGCCACCCAGCCATTCTGGTTGTAGAACCCAGCCACCGCGGACTGCTGTGCTGCTGTGTGCACAGTCGGCACCCAGCTGCCCCCTCCACCCTTGGTACTGCCCTGTACTGCCCCCTCTGCAATGAGCTCCTCCACAAGCTGTGCCAGCTTGCTGTGCCCGCTGCTGAAGCCTTCCAGTCCGATGCTCTTGACGAGGGCTGTGAGGGCAACAGGGGCAGCAGTGCCACGCAGCGCACCCCGCAGCTGCGCCTTGATGTTGCGCACGTAGGCTGGCGTGTACAGCAGCCCGCCCTCCAGCTGGCCCTGTATGATGCTGCCCATGCGGCTGCTGATGGTGCTGCGTAGCAGCTCTGTTTGCAGGGAGTAGGTCACCGCTAAGTCTGCAAGGTTCAGCACACCAGACTCCTGGAGACATGAGCAAGACGAAGAGGAGCAGGAGCAGTCCCCAGTAGCAACAGCGGCAACAGTAGCAGCAAGCAGCATGCAACATCAGGTGCCAGCACTCCTTCAGTGGGTTTGGGCTGCAACTCTATGAAAGCTTCGTCAGATGCCCGAGGGACCAGCACTGCCCACAAAGCATCAGTGTGGCCACTGTGGGTGCTGCAGCTGAACGGGTGAGCGCTCCCGTATCTCTGAGGCTATCTGACGCGGTGCAGCAGTCAAGGAGTTGTGGGCTGTATGTGGGTCCTACCTGCAGCAGTTCGTTGACTTCAGCTGCCAATGAGTCAAAGTACTGTGTTGTGATGAGCTCGCCCTGTGCTTCCAGGACACTCCCCTTGGCCTCTTCAACAACCAGCACGACCTGTGGACAGCATAAGAGAAAGTGAACACGAGGAAACCACCTTTGTGCTGACTGCTGGCAGAGGCAGACTGCTGTGCACTGTACTGTGGTGGCGTACAACAGCAGCGCTTCTGCACACTGTGGCAGCTGACTTGGGACAGGGGTTAGAGGCACACTGCGCATGGTATGTCCATAAGGCACTGCCAGCGTAAGAGCCGTCTCTCCTCTCGCCTTCACAAAGCTGCTGCTGTTGCGACAGACAGGAGTCAGTAGCACAGACCTGCCGCTCGCAGTGCACCAGGTCCACACCAACCAAGGCTGGCAGCTCAGTCAACTCCAGGCGGCCACCAGCCTGCCTCAACGCTGTCTGTATGTCTGCCTTGAGCCTCTCTGTTGTGATGTATTCCTTGCCGTTGATGGTATGGAGCAAGTCATCCCCAAACAGACCCAGCTGCTTGAGCTTCATGACCAGCTCCACCACATTGCGCTCAGACAGACGCACTGAAGACTTCTTGGCCTGCTCATTCTGCAGGGCCGAGAGCAACGAGGATATATCCATAGCTGATGGTCGACCAAGAGGAGAGGCCTTCACAAGTGATCTTGCAACTGCCAGCCAACTGTCACCCCTGTATCGCGTCCTTAGCTGCACTAAACGACAAGTACGTCGCTGTCTGTGCCAGACGGTACCGTCTGGCGCAAGGGCGTCTGCTGATACTGCTTCGTGGCATCACTGTTGACAACGGGCGTCACTCAAGTGTGCTGTGTGCATCGCTTAAGGCCAATGACGGACGATGGGGGACTCTATACCATTCACCACGACGTCAATTTTATTGTGGTTGCCGGCAACATTGCAAATCCAAAGCTTTTGCAGGACCGTGCGCTCGTGACTTCCGGTCGACAGTGATTGCCTCGCCTTTTAGGCTGAGGGAGGTGCAGGATGGTTTATCATATGCTTGCAGTGTTTGATAGAGGTGCGTTTCATGCGCAGAGTCTTTCGAGCTGCAAACCAGGGTAACTCAGATCTACATGCAAAGTTCGAGACTCTTCACTTGGCATATCAGGGCCTCCGACATCATAAAGTGGGACGCACATTCAGTGAAAAGCCACCAACTGTATCTGTGCTGCCCTCAATCCCCACATTGGTTTGTGGATTGCATGGAATAAGATGGTCTGGCATATGCTGTCTTGTGCTGCGCTTGTCCTGCTGCAGAGACCGCACGTGCACCTGAGGGCCTCGAGTCATACAAGCTCGCTGAGAAACCCCATCAGCATCCAAGCGAGGAGAATGAAGAGAAACTCAAGGTGCTGCACTTGCACACATGGCACCTTGCAAGTCTTCACAATGCCTGCGTACTGCTGCACTGCATGCAACCATTCCGACAGCACTTGTCCGCAGTAGCATCTCATATCTCACAGATGCACCAGATCACTGTGTTCACGATGTTTACATCTTTGCAGTGCGGACAGCAGTAGACTTTGCAGCCCAGTGCAGCTCTGCAGCATGATCTTGACATCTCGACATGTGCCTCCAAACTCAGTGTCATCTGTCTCATATTTTGTCTCATGCGGTCATGCACCTGCGACCTCATCACGTGCCCGCAGCAAGCTGCAGAAGCCAAGCTGAAGGTGGCCTACGAGCACATCAAGCCAGAGGCCAGGAAGCTTCAGCTGTTGGGCCATGGCAACGGCTTCTCTTTCGAGGCCACCCCCTTCTGCAGCTACGCCAACAGGGAGGGCATCCATGTTGTGCTGGCCGGGGAGGTGTCTGAGTGGCCCGGCATCTCAGCAGTAGCAGCAGCACATGATGGTGAGCTTGCCAGCACTGGCATGTGCCTTTTGGCTCGGGTCCACAGGTCCACAACAGAGTGTGATTGGCGTGGCCAAGCGATTCAGTGCTGGGAGCTGAGCTTTGCAGTGCCGGGAGCTCAGCAAGTGTGTAGGCAGGCAAGAGAAGGTGCGGCAGGTGGCAATGCATGTTTCAAGACACATTGTCGTGATGCTGTTGTTGCTGCAGCATTCGTGCGCAACGAGCCTCCACCAGAGCAGAATGACGCCCACTGGCTGCTGGACTTCTACAGCTCGTTCATGTCATGCAGCGCACAGGACACCACCGACCGTGCTTTGGAGTGCTTGGCCAAGGTGGGGCTGAGTGGGCTTGCTTTGCCAGGTCTGGGCAGTAATGGCTGCGTGAATTGATCATACACTGGAATGTGGGATGCACACAATATGGCGGCAGGTTGTAATGGGCTATGTCAGCAGGTGTACTGGTGGCATTGGTCCCTGTAGCGGTCAAGATTGAAGATCTCAAGACACCTTATGGACCAAAGTAGCAGGAGGATCTGCAAACGTCAGTGCCCACAACAGGGGGGTCTTGGTGAGAAGCAGGTTCGAGCGCCGCACAGGAACTGCAGCAGCAACAGCTGGCAGCCCGCTTGCCAGGTTTTTCCGCTCTTCAAACTGAGTTTGTTGTCACGTTTGTGCTTGTGTTTTGTGCAGGTTCAAGGCAGCTTTGCCTTCGTGATCTTTGATGAAATCCAGAAGCGCGTGTTTGCGGCCAGGGATGCTGAGGTAGGCAGCATGTGGGGTTGGCACTGTGTGGTTCCACTGCACTGGCTGCAATTATTTATTTATGTAGTTATAATTTTAGTGTGGTGTGCATCCTGGGACACATGCATGCATGTTCTGCTGCTGCTGCTGTTGTGTTTGTGTGTCAAACGCAGGCCTTTTTTTACAATTTCTTCAGTGTCCTGTGTCGTCTTGCGATCAAACACCTGTGTTGTGTCTTGGTTGTACCGGCAGGGCGCCCAGCCGTTGTACTGGGGTGCAACCGAGGAGGGCCAGCTGCTGCTGGGCAGCCACCTGGATGAACTGGAGGGCTGCAGCCCAACAGCAACTGCCTTCCCACCAGGTAGCTCTACCTGAAAACTAGTGTACAGGCTGTGTGCAGGCTGTGTACAGGCTGGCACCAGGTTGCTGCCGAGCTTTTCAGCGATGCGTCCTGTGCTGGAAACTTACAGCCAGAGGTGGAGACCAGACAGACAGCGCACCCAGCCCCCAGGCTATGGGGCACCTCTGCGCACCGTGCTGTCTGTTGTGCCACTCGAAAACCACCTGCTGCTGTGCAGTTGGTCGGTCATTCCACATTGTCCCAGGGGCAGCCATTGCCCGCAGTAGGAATGCATGAAACAGGAAAATTGAGGTGCTGCGCTGTGCTGTGCTGTGCTCCGCCCAGGGACCCTATTTGCCAGCACCCGCCACACTGTAGCCTTCAGCCCTGGCAGCAAGGGCTGGGTGATCAATGAAGGTGACTGGCCTGGGCAGCTGCTGAGCTTCATGCTGGACTCTGATGGCGAGCACTGGCGCGGCATCAAGGTGGGACTGGCCTTGGTTGGCTGGGCCACACCTGTGACCCTGTTGGGACCGTCGTCTGCTTACTGGGAGTTGCTTTTTCGTGTTTTTGCTGACCTGCTGTTGAGACATTGGCATGTAGGCCCATATTTATGCACATTGGGTGACAGTTGGATGGGTCCTCAGCAATGCCAGGTGTGTAATGCGAGTAGTGCGTGACGGGGTTGTGCAGG
>QAXK01012771.1:0-11509 GCA_004335735.1 Chlorella sp. KRBP | reverse complement strand
GGCGACGCAGCAGCAGCAGCCAAGAAGCTCACCATGGAGGACCTCTGCTTCCTCTTCGGCCGCTGAGCGCAGCAGCAGCAGCTTTGGTTGCTGCTTACGGTGTAGGAGGTCTGCTTCTTGTAGGGCCGTCACCAGCAGCAGCTGCTGCAGTGGCTACGATGGCCGCACCAGCAGCAGCCGCCGCAGCAGCAGCAGCAGCTGCCGCCGCCGCCGCCGCAGCAGCAGCAGCAGCAGCAGCAGCAGCAGTGGCGGCTGCAACTTTTGTTGAATGAGTGCACACCCCAGGACCTTGGTTTCCCCTTGGGCCGCTAACAGCAGCAGTGGCGACAGGGCCGGCGGCAGCAAGGGCAGCAGAGCTGTCGGCATCAATGATATCAGGGCTAGCAGTTGCAGCGGCAGCAGCGGGGCTAGCAGCAACAACTGCACTGGCGGCAGCGGCCTGGCGGCGGCCGTGCACAGCAGCTGTCATTGGACGCCCTCTGCTTACTAGTTACGTGACTGGGAACACCCTGTATCATCTGGCAGGCTGGGTTGGTCCGGATGCAGGGGGTGCAGTACTGCAGGGATTGGTGTTGTTCCTGTGGTGTGTGTTCCGTACAGCCTGTATAGCTCAGCTGCATCCTGTACAGCCTGTACAGCTGAGCTGCACATTGTACAGCCTGTACAGCTCAGCTGCATCCACATCACCTCCTGGTGTTTGAGTTGTTGATAGACTAGGCAGCCCAGTCTGCAAGGGATGCCGCAGCCACTGACCACTGGCTAAGTCAATATAGGCCTATTGGGCCTGGCCCAGATCTGGCCCATTGATTGGGCCCATGGGCCAGATTGTGGCCTCACAGTCTGCTGTGTACCTTCTCGGGTCAGTACTGCAATCAAAGCGCGGGTCGCACTGGTGACACATGGGTTGCGCAGGCGTACTTGCCTGTTTGGAGCCACTCCTCTTGCAGTTTGTAACTCGCATTGTGAATGCAGCAGTTGTAGTGGTGTGTGTTGAGAGTGGCAAGTGTGTACAGTGGGGTTGAGTGAAGTGGCTGTGCTGTGAGGTTTGGGTTGTGGGGTTTGTGGTTGTTTGCAGCACACCAGGATTTGACGGAGCCATAGGCTGTATCCAGTCCATCAGGGGGCTAGCTAGAGAGATGGCCGTGCTGTTGACCGTGGGTGGGTGGTTGTGTGCGTGTGTATGAGTGTGTGGTTGTGGTGGGGGTTAGCTTGACACAGGTGCAGCTGACAGGTTGCCACAAGGCAGTCACTCGGTAACAAGGTTGTCATGGTGTGCTCAGGCCACGCATCGTAAGACTCGGGCGCAAGACATTCCCGCCTGCAGTGTCTGATAGTGGCAACACGACACTTTTTGTTGCTGCCACTCAGTGACTGCATGGGGCCTGGTCTGTATCGCATCAGCCACCTGGTCCCAACAACCTTCTGTGAGGTTCAAAGAGAAGAATCGACGAAGTCGGTTGATTAGCATGCTAGGCTAGCCTGGCCTGGGACCCAACTTGAGCAGCCCACGCCACGCAGCCTGCAGGCAAAAGCCCTCCTGGCTGAAGAATGCTTGTCGGCAAGGAATACACAATGGCGTTGTGGCATTGTGCCATCTGTTTTTGAACAGAGGCTTCTGAAGGAGTGTTGTGGAGTGCTGAAATTCATCATGGAGCAGCATTCGCCACTCTTATACTGCCTGCCAAACTCAAGTTGAAACTGCCCCCCCCCCTAGAAACTGGCCCCTGCAGGCTTGAGCCCGGCAACCCTCACAGCATCGTATTGCGCCCAGCACAGGACTCGAAAGCCTGCGCAATGCTTCCTCTGAGGCGTCTCAGCCTTCTCGATTGAGGTGATCTGCCTGCCAGCGATGCAAACGTTCGTCGCATGTTCGCACCAGCAGCACCTACCAACTGTGGCCGACAGCAGAACAGGCTTAGACCGGCAAAGCCTGAAGGCCCTTCAAAAGGTGCTTGAAGTGTAGCGACGGTGGATGACCAATTCGCACTGAATGCGAGGACCTTGTCCAGCGGTTGCGAAGAGTGAGCATGTCCCACTTTTGGATTTGGGTCCCTGCGGTCGCTGAACGCCAGACAACTCTACGGGAGCCAGCAAATTGGCATATTGTGCCTTTCTACTGAACCTTAAGCACTGCGAGTTTGGGTTCTCGGGACATAGACAACACAAAACAATCTTGGACTGTCCAATGTTCCTGCTGACCAGTTGACATACAACCGAGCTGGTTTGACAGCCTTACCGGTCTACCTGGGGCACCTGGACGACTGACTGCAGCACGGAACAAAGCAACGGTCCGTATGGCCAGGGCCACCGATACTTGCACTTAAAAAGCACGAATCGCTCGCATATAAATGGATTATGTCTTCTTTGTGTTGTGCAGCCGAGAGCGACAAGCAAACACGACATTCTGCATGTCTGTCTTGATGCGGTGCAAGAAGACCCCGTCGCAAACAAGCATTTGTCCCCTGTCTGCCTGCACAGGTACCTGTGAGATGAGAAATGCATTTGAATTGCAGCATACCATCGAATACAGAGGTGAGTAGCCAAGGCTGACACAACACCATTTTTGATCCCGCACTTGAGTCATTGCATTAACGCTTGAGCCTGCAGCTCAGCAGTGATCGTTTACACCGGGGACAAACATTTCTCGTGGCTGATCTGTTGCCAGCTCTGATGCTTATTCGGGACAGCCAGATCGGCTGACGACCAGTCGAGTGCAACGCCCCTTACTTGTTGTGACGTGCAGCCGGGCTTTCAAGCAGCGGGTATTGCAGTAACTACGTGTATGTGTCCTATAAGCACGTCTGAAAGTCGCGATAGCCGTCTTGCTCCAGGACTACAGCTGGTTGGCACGTGGATGCTCTCAGCCAGGTCTGACTTTCAGGCTGGCAGCAGGCTGCTTGCTTGCTGCAAGGGGCCTCCTGGTATCCGTTCATGGCTAGTATTTTGCATCCACTGTCATTGTTGGTACTGAACCCACCTGGTGTGCGTGGCTGTGCTGGTTTGCAGGTTGGTAGCCACCCAACAGGCCACCAGCAGGACCACCCTCAGATGTGTTCAGACAGCAGCAGCCACTGCCAGCAGGCACCACAGCAGCAGCAGCAGCTGTTGTTGAATCAGCAGCTCTTCAGCCCTCAGCAGCAGCATGCACGCTGGTCACCCTTTGGGCTGGCAGCGACACAGCTGGCCAGTCAGGTGGACTGCAGAGCCCTGGCCCGTGCAAGTGCACCCGGGCACTTGATACCCCTGCAGGAGCAGGACTCGGACCAGTCCGAAACCGATGCGTTCCCATTGGCGAGCATGCTGTCCTCTTCCTGGAATGACAGCAGCATGTCCATCAGCAGACAAAGCTTGCAAAGCAGCTCAGCAAGCATGCGCAGCTTCAACAGCAGCCCACTGCAGCAGCACCTGCAGGAATTGCTGGCCAGTCCTGTCTATCAGGAACACCACGGCAAGCAACAGCAGCAGCAGCAGCCGCAGCGGCAGGCCCACCAGCAGCACGTCACCTTTGCGCAGCCACCCCCCAGTGCTGCGCCCTGCGCACCATACAGCCCCTGCTGCAGCAACTCGAGCGACTTTGGCGACCTGTGCTGCTGCAGCGTGCTGGAGTGCAACAGCAGAGACGCACCTAACCTGGGCCTGGCAGTCCCACTCAGCGCAGGCGGCAGCTGCAGCTGTGCAGCCCGCGCGGGCAGCAACAGCAGCACCCAGAGCAGCAGCGACACCCACCGCAGCGACGGCAGCAACTGCAGCAGCGCCTCCGTGGCAGCGCACGCTGCGGCCTGCACCTCGCCTGCATCCGCAACAGCAGCAGCCTCACACTTGCTGGGCGTCACCGCCCCCTCTGCTGTCAGCACATGGGCCAACAAGTCCCATCATGTGGCTAGCAGGGCTGCGCCTGGTGGGGACCTGGGCACAGGAATTACGTGGGTTATGCCAGAGTTTGGCGGCCGCGAGGTGCTAGCAGACTACGAGTTTGGCCAGACCTTGGGCTGTGGCACGTTTGGCGTCACGCGGCTCGTGACACAGCGCAAGACCGCGTCGCTGTGGGCGTGCAAGACCATCTGCAAGGCCAGCATCGCAGCGTCGCCTGCAGCACAGAGCGACGTGCAGCACGAGGTGGAGATTCTGCAGCACCTGAGGGGCCACAATGGCATTGTGCAGCTCAAGGGGGTATATGAGGACGAGCGCAGCATCCACCTTGTCATGGAACTGTGCACAGGCGGGGACTTGCTGGACTACATCAGCAGGTTTGGGAGGCTGCAGGAGGCCGAGGCGGCCGACGTGGCGTCAGTGATGCTCAGCACACTCGCACACTGCCACAGGTGGGTGTGGTTGTTGACACATGTCATGGAAAGGGTGCTTGGGCCCAGGGTCTTGACTATCTGTAGCCATGGTCCCTGTATATGCTTGTGGTCTGGCCTACAGTGGTCGACTGTTAGGTTTGGCAGCATGCATCCATGCTGACGCTCAATGCTGACGCTGCCGTTGTTTGTGTGTGGCTGTGGTCTGGTCTGTAGGCTGGGCGTGGTGCACCGGGACATCAAGCCAGAGAACTTCCTGCTGGGTGCGCCCACCCTGCTGAGTGCGCCCGCAGGCACAGCCGCCAACGTGCTGAAGATCAGTGACTTTGGTGTCTCTGCCTTCCACCAACCTGGAGAGCACTTTTCCGAGATCGTGGGCACACCCTTCTACATGGCACCCGAGGTCCTGCAGCGCTGCTACGGCCCCGCCGCCGACATCTGGTCCGTGGGCGTCGTCGTGTTTCTGATGCTGGCCGGCCGCCTGCCCTTTGACGGCGCCACTGACAGGCAGATTATCAAGGCTGTGCTGGACTCGGAGCCCGACTTCCAGCGCCCCGCGTGGGACGGCATCAGCGCAGCAGCAAAGGACTGCGTCGCCCGAATGCTGGTGAAGGACCCCCGGCAGCGGTCCAGCGTGCAGCAGCTGCTGGCGCACCCCTGGCTTGCGGGGCGCATGCGCAGCAGCTGCTGCAGCAACGCCGGCGACGCAGCAGCAGCAGCAGCAAGCAACCGTGCCGGCGCGTTTGGCGGCGGCGGCGGTGTGCCTGCCGCAGCTGCGCAGGGCGGCCAGCATGCTGCAAGCATACCGCAGCGCCTGCAGCAGCACCAGGGCAACAGCCACTCTTGCGTGGACAGTGGCAGCCACGGCAGCAGCAAGGCACTGGGTGTGACATGGGCTACCGAGCTGACTGCTGGCGCTACGCCCCGTGGGCGGAGGGACAGCAGCCCGACGCCTCGCAAGCCTGTCCTGTCCCCCATCAAAGGCATGCGCTCTCAGGCTGGCGACTTCTGATCTTTGACCTTGAAGGCGCACATGCGATTGTCCTCTACACTGGATGTCCCAGCAGAGTGTGGCCGGCCGAGGTTGCTCAGGCGGAAAAGATGGAGGGCGGATGATGCAGATGCAGCCTGACACAATTTGCATCCTGTGCTGGCGCCAGCACTGTGCTTGAATGCATACATTGCCACTCAAGGTCCATTGTGCGCCTTTCAGTGTGCCTTGATAAGGTGTTGAGGCCACCCAGTGGTTGCCCCCTGTGCAGGAGGGTTGCAAGCGTATTCGGAAGTCACAGGACGTCAGCTGCTTATAAGTCCTGCCGTCAGTGTCGATACAGATGTGCTTGCTACCCCATATGTGTGATGCAGACCATATGTGTGATGCAGATGCAGGCGTGTGTCGAGCTAGGAGGGCTATGCTTCAGGCAGTCAGGCAGGCATGAGTGGGAGTGGGGTATGGGGGGCTAGGCAGTCGCTCTGACGGTCCCAAGTGTAGGAGCATAGAGGGTCATGTGGCTGCCGTTGTTTGCAGGTAACTGGTTTCCTTGACGCTCCTCTTTTCGACATATAGGTGGCTCCCCTGGGCCAACTAACGCATTGCCGCTGCTGTTGACGCAATGTTGTTGACGTGACTGATGCATGTGACCATGCATGCATGGACACATGAGCGCCCTGCATATGGGTGCTGACAGCAGGCCCAGCTGGCCCTGATTTTTGGTTGCGCATGTGACTCAGCAGGTTGCATGACGCATAGTGGTGGAGGGGTATGTCGTGCAGCGGCTGTCCCAAAGCTGCCTTTGAGCCACTCTGAAACGTTGGGGGATGTTGGGCTATGTTGGTTGGTCAAACCGACCAGGATTACAGGCAGCCGCTGCGAATGGGCTGTAAGTGGTTCTAGACCCGTGTCTACCTCTCGCTGCTGCAGCAGCAGAGGCTGCATACTCTGCCGCATACGGCACACGTTTTGTGTTCCACGTGTTTGATGGAGACGGTGTGTTGCTGAAGGCGCAAAAGCTGCAGCCAGCTGGCGTAACATGGGGTTGTAAGGTCAGGGTTTTGGTTTTCAGGGTCCAGGGTTGATGTCTAGGGTCCAGGGTGTTGAGTGTCTAGGGTTTAGGGCAAGCCCCAGGGGCAGCGTGCATGGGCTTGCAAGGAGTCCCTGTGCCAGTGGTCGTGGTGTCAGCTGCTGTTGTGGTTGAGTGTATCCGTTTGTGGTTTGTGGGGATGGGGTCAAGTGCGCTTGAGGTGCTTGTGTGCATGCAGTGAGTTTTTGTGTGACACTCATCTCCTCATAGGGCCACCTTCACCCCCAAGGGCCCTGCAGTGCCGCACCTGACAGCACGGCAAGCATATGGTGTCACAACTGTCTTTCCTGCAAAACAAATGGTTGCATTGCAGACTGCTAAAGATAGCAAGCAGCGCCCTTGTGATCTGCAGGAAGCGGGGTATGCCGCGCACACGAGCTGCAGCCACGTGCTGCGTCACATGCATGTGTCTCTGTCGGGCGTGGTTGTTTGAGCAGCGCCCCTGTCTCTGTCCCTGCGCCGACCACTTCTGTTGCAGCACGCATGTACAGTAGTTCGACGCCAAGCACTGTTGTTCGTTCCTGTGCTGCTGATGATGTCGGGCAGGCAGTGCGCCAGGTCCCCTCTGCCAGTGTAGGGTTTAGGGTTGGACCCCAAACCCTGCACGAGGGTTCTGAGGTCCAGGGTACAGCTGTACCCTGGGTTGATACACTGTGTCGTACCTTTCAGGGGGCTTGTGTGCATGCCTGGCTGCCTCTGTAGGGCCTTGAATTCAATCAAGATGGCATCACTGCAACACACCTTCCATGCACTCTGCTCTTTTATTACTGTTTGGTTCCGTGTTGCTACCTTGATGGGCCAAGGCAGCAGCAGGCCAACGAGGAATGGCTGCAGCTGTGCAGCACTTAAGTTTGCACAGGAGCACACTAGCCAAGCAGCTCCTGGACTTCATTTGGCGACACCCTGGGGGGCTGTGTACAGCGCTTTGAAATGCAGCTGCGCAGCTTCCGCATAGCACAGGAGCACACAGTCCATGGAATTATAGAAGCTCCTGCATTTCATTTCGTGGTGCCTTGGCAGTAGCCTAAAAGGCAGCTCTGCCCAGCACTCGGGCTGTGCAGCAGCATGTGAGCAGCCAGGACGCCCTTCCTGCTGGTTGTTGCTGGTTGTTTTGGGAGGCCAAGGTGGTGTGACGACAGCTGCGCAGCTTCTTGTTGCACATGGCAACGCAGGCCTGCTGTGTCGACCTGCAATGCCTTGCTTGCCCTCGTCCTGCAGGAGGTGCTGTGGGATGGAGGACACGTGGCCAGGCCCCTTTGTTTCTCAACACAGCTGTGCTGGGGCCTTGATTCTACCAGGATCCAGACCCCGGCTTTGTTTTTGTGGCACATGCGGCGTGCACGCATGCATGCTTGTGCTGGCATCACTTATTCAACAGTGTGCTCATGGTGCCTGTGCAGCCAACGGTTTCCCCACTTGGTGGGCGTAGGTGCCTTGACTGTTAGATATGTAGCTGCTGTTTTGACCTTCCGGCCGACCCTTGTTTTCCTGCACATACAGGTCTGACCTGCCTTGGTTTGATACAGCAGCGCGCACATGTAAGCATGGCTTTGGTTCCTGTGAGCAAGCCCTCCTACTCTTATAGTGTTTTTTTGCATGGTGTCCTGTGTGTCTGTGACATCAGCTGCTGCTAGCAGTCATACCCTGACCAAGTGCGGTGACTGTCTCTGTGACATAAGTAGCGGGCCTCAGTCAGACAGCTATGCTGCCTGCAAGCAGGCAGGTGGCATTGCAAGCTGGCATGCATGCGGGTTCTTTCGGGGGTTCTTTCGGGGGTTGTGCACATATGGGAAGTGCACTGCGAGCCATTTCCGTTTGTTGATGCTTTGTACCTGCATGCGTGTGTGCATGCACATGTGCGTGCTCGTGTGTATCACATGCACGTGTGGTGTGTGCTTGTGTGTGCTGCCAACACTGTCGCTGTGGTTGGCAGCATAGCTTTCAGTGCCTGCGGCCAGCAGGGAGCTGCTTGAATCTTTGCCATAGGGGCAGCTGTCAGACTTTGTGTAACACACACGCTCATTGTGCAATTGTGCATGGCAGCCAGGCATACCCAACATCACAGGCAGTAATGCAAGCCCCACTCATCAACCTGGGGGCTGTGTGCAGGTGGGACAGACCCACAAGGTGGCGTGCAGTGTCTCATGTGTGCTGGTTGGCAAACAAGTAAGGGCACAAACATGTCCAGCACATTGCAGCATGATGGCAGTAAGTTGTGTGGTGGGTTGACGTTGTGCAGTATGCTTGCAGCGTGCATGTGACCCCTGTTCCTCCTGCATTTGGTGCTTGCAGCATGCATGTGACCCCTGTTCCCTCCTGCATCTGGTGGTGCGCATGCAACCTGGGGGTAACCCACCCGGTGTTCAATGGCAGCGACACAAAGGCTCCTCCTACAGCACTGCTGGTGTTGTCACATACAGTGGTGCCACGTTTTTGACCATACAGTGGCACCATGTTGAACCGTGTGACTGCTTGTCTGTGCGCATGTGGGGTGGGATGCCATTCAGCCTGTAGGTCCAGGCCTGTGTCTGTTTACCAACGCCCAGGTTCGAGATAATGTATGTGTTTTCGGTGTGTGAACAGGCAGCGCAGACAGTGACTCGTAGGATGTGCATGCTGTGTGTTGTGGCCACGGCTGGACGCCTGCAATTTTGACGACAGGGAAGACAGTAGGAGTGCGCAGTGGTGCAGCCTGCGGGGGTTGGGTACTGCAGGACTTCCATCTTTGAGTGATCATGCAGAACACCATGAGCAACCTACTAGGTTGGTACCCCTGGCGTGTTGGCTTCTGAACGTTTTTGTTCCCAGTAGTGGCGGGCGTGAGTCACCACTGAGTGTGTTTCATTGCCCCTATGTGGAAGGCAGTGCACCCGGGCCACCTTACGTGAGTTCTGGTCGGTCTCTCGGTCCTCTGCTCTTTCTCTTACGTGAGTTTTTTGGGCCCTGTTGCTTGGGGCCGTGTGCGGTTTTTGAGCTCCTTTGTGCTTCCAGCCACCTGCAACTCCATGGGGCGCCTACCCGACTGCCTAGGGCAGTGAATGGCAAAAAGCTCTGATTTGGCTGGGGGTGAGAGAGGTGGCGATCCTTGTCAACCCATGTGTACCTGGCACTCACCTGCTGCTGGCAGGCGCACCATCACAGCATGCCTGTACATGTGTCGAGACTATGAGAGAGTGCGAGTGGGCAGCAAGCACAGCCAAGCTGATACGCAGTGTGTGTACGACCCATCGCGTGCATGCTGCTCAGATTCAACGAAAGCCTTCTTGAAAGACTAGGACAGTCCTTTGCCTACACAGAGTCCAAGCAAGCAGCAGGCTCATGACTGGGCCTGTCATTGAGTGTGGCCACACTCAATGACACCCATGGGTGAGAGTGGGAGTGACTGTGGCAGTGTCAACTGCTACCGGTCAGCTTGCGCGCAAGTCTGGCAAGCAGCGCATATGTGTCTTTGTGAATGGTAACATTATGCGTTGCCTTAGGCTGTGGAGTCCTGTTGAGACTGCTGTGATGCCAAACGGTTGGGACACCCGATCGGCGTCGCGACGGCAGAGTAGCTACAGTGGCGATCGCGAGCAATCCAAGGATTCGAAGCGTCAATTGTAAGTCGACTGAGCATGCTGTGCTGGTTTGGGACGATGAGACGGCTTAGAGCGGTTGCTGGCAAACAGAATATGACAACACTGACACCCAATGCGCAACTGCTGAGTGATGCTCCAGCTCCTCCATGCCTTCGCGCTGGAAGGACATGATTGGTATCAACATCTTCGAGTGAAAAGGGCTCGTACCACCAAACGCTCTAATTTGCAGGCCTCTTTCGCTGTACCAGACAATCACAAGCTGCAGCAGCACCACAACCATAAAGACATCAGCATCACAGCATGGCGCGCGACAAAAGAGCAAAGCTGTATGATGCAGTTGGACAAATCTGGCTGGAGCTGTATGGCGGGCATGTGCATGTCGGTAAGCCAGCGCTGTTGCAAGGCACAGCAGCTTGGCAACGGTTCGCCAACAGAACAGCATATCACGGCATCACGTGGCCTTCATCACAACGATAGAACGCGTAGGAGTGCTATACGCTCCAGCAGGACGCTGCATACCGCAGCCAGGCCTGGAATCTACCACAGAGAGAGTCTCACTACTGTTGGGATAGCACTGCAGAAGCTCCCCAACAACCCCCCTTGTGACGGCAAGCTGGCGACCCGAATCGCACATGCAGCTCAAATCATCACGAAGTGAGATTATATTGCACATTTGCTCGTCTGCACTGCATGCAGGTTACTATGAGGACTTGAAACAGGTGAACGATCACCCATGGCAGCAGGCGCAGTTTGATTACATCGATGCCATGTTGAGGGTTGCAGGAGTGAAGCAAGCGCAGCAGGTGAGGAAGCGTTTTTTTGACGCTGTTCTACTGTCTATGGGATGCTGTTTCTGGGTGTACATGCAGGCAGCGCTGCAAGGCACCAGTCCGCGTCTGTCAGGTGCTGCCAGAGCAGCAGCAGTTCTCCTTCTGCACCAGACAACTCACATGCTGCACAGTGGGCTCCGGTTCCAGGTCGATTCGCAACGCATGTTGAGCAGCAGTCCGAGCAGTGCCAGCAGCTGTGCAGCACCAGACCAGGGCTCAGGCAGGGCCTGCCTGGGAGCGGGCCAGATATGTTCAGGCCAGATATGTTTGGGCTACAGGGTGTGGGGTTGAGGGCAACATGGACACGCATGCACCACGTCCCCACCATGCAATGCTTCAAACATGCAGCACTTGGTTCATGGCAGCATGGGAGTAGTGTGAGGGCCCCTTGCAGCCCATTGATCAACCAATCATCTTGACTTGTTGGTTACAGCATACTAGGCATGCACGCTGGTCTCCCTGCTGCTGCCCAAGTCTCACCACCACCCATATGCTCATTCACAGTCGCCCACCCATATGCTCATCTCATGCTCATCATGTGTCCTGCTGTGTCCTGCCATGCCGTGCCGTGCTGTGCCATGCTGTGCAGTCGCTGGTGGCGCAGAAGCTCATGTTTGTGGGGCGCACAGACAGCGGCAAGATGATGGCCCTACGGCAGCTGCTGGCAGGGGGAGGCGGCCTGGCAGCAGACGGCAGCAGTGTTGCTGGCCTGCTGCCGC